>LZPO01027400.1:486785-500336 GCA_001675575.1 Neotoma lepida | reverse complement strand
CTCAGCAGACATGAGCCCTCCCTGCCCTTCCTGCACACTGACCTCTACCCTACTTCGTGTCACTGCACAGGGAACCACAGACCTCTGTCCATTGATTGTCCCTTTACCAGTTTTGGCTGTTCATTGAACAATTAAATGGATGGAAATGCAGACAATTATACCAAAATTTAAATATTCCCTGGAAAGGTAGTACACAATGCCNTAGTTATCACTTCAGAGAGATTGNNACAAAGAATTAGCAAGAGAATCAATCCTCAANGAGCCAGCTGTTCCTGTTTGTGCAGAAATGTTGGCATTCAAAGGTTGGGTGTGACAATTCAGGTGAAGAAATGAGGCCTAAAGAGACTTCTACTTACCAGATCCTGGGGCAGGCAAGGGTGGGGCGAACTAAGGGCAGGACCAGGTCTGCCCAGCTGTCCTGAAAGCCAGCGTCAATGGTCCACCCTTCAGAAGCTACACAGGGACAAAGAGGGGGAGTGTCGCAGTCAGTGCCCCCTTTCTGTGCCTTTACAGCTGGCACAGGCCACACCTAGTCTCCCCAGCTGTGGCAGACTCCCACTCCTCAGCAGAGCCCAAAGAAGGGACTTAACTTGTGGCCAGAGGGTAAGGAATAAGTTGATGCCTGGTCAGCTCGGCAAAGCCCACAAGTGAGAAAACCCAGGCACTAAGTGGCACTGATCACAACGACTTCCCTCACCACTAACTTCCCGCCACTCAGCTTTCCTTCTCTCTACCACCCCAGACTCAGACTAGGTAGCGATGGTCTCACACATGTGCTCCACACTTGGCTTTGCAGGAGGCAATGGGGTATCCCACCACAACAAATACCCCCGACTAGGCTGACCTGTCTTGTCCAAGAGCNGGAAGATGTACCTGGAGGGGTGGCATTCAAAGTCTGCTGATGTCACATGGTGTGGGTACTTCCATCCCCAGCCTCCAATGGCTCAGCTCAGGGGAAGAGAAGACCCGGCCTCACATAGCAGCCATCAACAGTGTTTCATTATGAATCTCTTGGACTGGGTTTCTCTTCATTTCCTGGAGAAAGCAGAAGTGGGAAGTCTGCAGATGCCTGCCCTGCTCACCCCAGCCAATGACGGAGCTGCTTCACTGATGACCGGCAGGGCAAGTTAGGTTTCACAAAAAGGTCCTGTGGGACTGTGTGCTCAGTGGCCAAGCAGAGCCAGGTGGGACCAAGGAACAAAAGGGAAAGTNGAGCTGACTACTCACATCTGGACTTTGTCCCTGCTGGTCTGCACCCAGCAGGCTCAGGTCCATGTGGTCCCCCAGTCCTAACCCTCACCTCCCTGAGGCTCAATTTCAAATCCTTAGGAACTGAAGCTGAATATAGCTTCCCTTCTCCAAATGGTTACGGTATGAGAGTAGACACGTAGAATACCAATATGGAAGAATGACTTTCTAAGACCCCAGCAGAACTCTTGGAGTCTCCACTGCATGGGGAAGACTGGGTTGGAGCAGAGATTTGGGGAAAGTCAGAAATACCCCTGTAGATAAGCCAGGCACTCGGGAGAGTAGGAGAGATAAAGCCAAGAGCTAAAGGCGGCAGGAGTGTGAGGTTCAGAAACACACGGGAGAAAGTGGATGTTCTCCTGACGGTGTGTCTTCACTGTCAGCTGATGTTCTGCCCAGGTGACCTACAGGATGGTGTGGGACAGCGGAGGAAGGGTGACACTAAGCGGTACCTCTAATTTTAATGTAGCTGCTTCCTGTGTTTAGAACACACCAAGCTCCGATAACTCCACCTTTTCCCACAGGGAAAATGATTATGTAGTGCTTCACAACTGTGCTTAGCAAGTAGCTCAGGCCCAGTGCAGAAGCCACCCACCAGGAAGCAGAGTGACTCCTTCCAGAAGTGGGCACATGGAAGGAAAAAAACACGTGGGCTCTTCATGGTCAAAGCCCTGAATGTCAAAAATAATGTTACCCNAAGGGCAACAAGTAAGAAAGGAAATGGTACAGGGAACAACTTGATATGACGTGAGCTGATGTTATATCAGAAAGAAGAGAAGTCAGAAGACAATGGAGCCTTGAGTGCCCCTCGCCTGTGATGTGTTGACTGACTTGATCTTCTGCAAGCCTTACAGTGACAGCTACAGCTGCTGTGAGCTAATGAGTACAGTGGTCCTGTCTTGTCCAAAGACACCGTTTGATCCCTGCCCCCCATGACCTCTGACTCTTACAACCTTTCTCTCCCCTCTTCCACGGTGTTCCCTGAGCTACTGATAGCCAACAGTGGCTGCTACAGGAAGTGAGAGTCAATTTTCTGTGGAGGGAAGGTCCCTGGTAGGTTGGTCATACTCCGGCNGATGACCTCATAGCTATGAGTATATGGGCAATACTTGTCGGTCACAGTTACTAAAAATAAGAAAGAAAGAAAAAAAGGGGGGGAAATAGCATGAGTGTGGGAAAAAAAAACATGAACTCCAGGAGAAGCTGAAGGGGGATGGAGAAGATGGAGATGCATTGAATGCGTCTATGAAATTCTGAAAAATAAATGTCAATTCTACACATTATGTAATAATGNAAAGAATAGGAACTAAGATTTAAAATTGCTGCTGTCCTAACAGCTGCCAAGTGTGTGAGGATNGCATTGCAGTATTTTCTCCTGTGTTTGCCCTAGTACATGTGTTTNTCTCATTACTTTTTTTTAAAGCTTTGGAGTCAGGGTCTGTATTCTGCTCTGTAACCTGCGTTTGCTGGTGTTGTTTCACTGGAAGGGGCCACCAAAGCCTCAAATTTTCTCTCTCTGGAAACTGTCTTCTTTAAACACCCCTGTGCCTGGCACTGTGCAGCGTTAGCATCCTATCTGTCTTTGCCGAGTTCATGGACATCACTCACACCCCCTGGAACTGAAGCACCATGCGTAGCCACACGAGCGTCCTGGCAGAACAGATTTTCTTATGGGGAAGTGGGAAGAGGCAGCTGGGGCTCTGTTTTAACCCTTGAGTGCCTCACTGCTCTTGTGGCACTGCTAGAAACCGGGTCTGTGTGGCTTAGGTTTTGGTCAACTTGACACAAGCTAGAGTCATCTGAGANGAGGGAACCTGAATTGAGAAAATGCCCCCCATCTGATTGGCCCTGTGAACATGGCTATAGGGCATTTTCTTGATTGTTGACTGATGTGTAAGGGCCCAGCCCACTGTGGGTGGTGTCATCCCCTGGTAATTANGTACACAAGAAAGCAAGTGAGCAAGCCAGGAAACAGCATTCCTCCATGGTCTCTGCTTCAGTTCCCGAGTCCAGATTCCTGCCTTGAGTTCCTGCCTTGGCTGCCTCAATGATGGGCTNTAACCTGAAAGCTAAATAAACCATTTCTTCCCCAAGTCACTTTTGGTCATGGTGTTTTATTACCCAACTAAGACAGGGTCCTACCAAAAGAATATCAATAACCANGGGTAACCACAGTGAGGATGTAAGAAGGAGCTGGCTTCAAAGGGGAGTGGCACATGGTAGGTGGGTACATGGGCAACTAAGGCTCTTTCAACAGCATGGATATCCATAATGAAAATACATTAAGGCACCTTTGTCCAAAATCAAACGACCTACATGGCTTTATTCTGAGCTCTATCTTTTTCCACTGGTAGATGTGTCTGTTTCCATGTGAGTACTGTGATGTTTGCTTACTATGACTTTGAAATTTGGCATCATAGGACTTTTTTATATATATTTTTGCCGAAAATTTAAGTCTTCTTTGGGTCCATTTTAAGATTTTTGTATGTTTCTGTGAATAATCACATTGGAATTTTGTCAGTGTTTATATTATGTTTAGACGTAAACTATAAAACTAAAGCCATGATGCTCCTAGAAGGGAATAAATATCTGTGCAACTGAGAACAAAGACTTCCTAGAGGAGACATAGAAAGCAAGAGCCACGAGAGAGAGATGGTGCATCTGGCTTCATCCAAATTCATTTCTTCTGACTGAAAGAAGACACTGTTAGGAAGGAAAGCACATGCTAGCTGATCAGGATGTACCAGAACACATACAGATCTCCAGGGTGTGTGTCGGGGCGAGGGGGGCGGGAGCTAGAGGCAGAGAGCTGGCCTAGCATGCAAAGATCTCTGGATTCCAACCCCATCAAGAAGGGGAAAGGAGAGGAGAGGAGNGGGAGAATGAAGAGGAGAAAAAGGGAAAGAGAAGGAAGAAGAGGAGGAGAAGGAGGAAAAAGGGAAAGAAGAGCTTGTCACCCAACAAACTGATAATCAAAAGATAAATGACTTGGGCCAGCAAGATGGCTCTTTGGGTAGAAGTGCTTGTCATGTCAACCTGACAACCTGAGTTCAGTCCCCAGAACCCACAGTGGAAGGAGAGCATTGACTCCCAGAAGTTGTCTTCTGACCATCACTTGTATACACACACACACACACACACACACACACACACACAAATTTTGTGAGCATAGACAGTTCATCTAAAAAACAAGCAAAAATCTTGAACACGTACTTTAACCCCAGATTCACAAATGACTAGGAAGGGCACAGAAAAGTGCTCAGCACTGTTAATAAGCAGAGAAGTGTGGACTAAAACCACATTGAAGCATACGGGCCTCTCCTGCTCTCCCACACTCCTGGTCATGTGTGGACACCACAGCTTTTGTAAATGCACCAGCAGCTACTAATAAGGTAAACATACAGCAGATATAATCATATTCCATTGTATACATACATGACATTCTCAAAGAATAAAAATATATAATTTTTTAAAGGTCAAATATACAAGACCCAGGGACTCCACTCTCAAGAAGGTATTNCATGAATATTCATAGTAGTTTTTATCATTTTTACTAAAAAACAGATAAAAACAGCTGTTTTACTAAAAAACAGCTGGGCCCCAGCTAAGTCTCTCACCAAGATGGCCTCNGGATGCCTGGCACAGCCACAACAGGAAAGCTATGACATTCTAGGGGTGGCCCTTTTCAAAGGCCATGGGCTGCCTTCCCAGAGGTCATGGGCAGCATTTGTTAGGTACAGGTGAGTCCTCCCTAGACGGAGCCACCCCACAGGGAGCAGGGAGAGTGCTGGAAGGTGGCTGGAGGGTCCCCGGGGAGCCAGTAGGCAGGAAGGAAGAGAAGACTCACAGGAAGCATGAAGTATGGGATGGAGTTGTGGAGTTGTGTTCATTTCCCCGAATGCAGAGCAGGTAAAATGGCACGGGGCACCTAATGTGTCCTGGTGACAACCAAACAAGTATGAAAATACAGCTGCATGGGAATTGTTTCACGGTAAGTGTCTCCTCCATCTTAGAAGAGATGGTGGAGAACAGAAACTCTGCCAGGAGACAGGACTTGTCTTGGTTGTGAAGCCTAGGAAGGGTCTAGACAAACCCTTGTCTGTTTTTGGGAGCTGGATCTTGGGGCCTTTTACAATACACCTCTCTGGGCATGTTTGTTTTTGTTTTGTTTTGTTTTGTTTTGAGGAAAGCCAACAGGAGGGTCTGTGTGATTGATGTCTCTGCCTCATTATACAGATTTTTCCAGAAGTTATCCCCAGCCAGACTCCTGGCCTGTGGTTTCCAGAACCATGGCAGAGGGCAGCCTGGACTGGAAGCAGCAGAAGAAACTAATCTACTCCTCCAACTTCCTTTGGATATGCAAAGGATCTAATCAAAATGTAGCCCTGAAATGTTGTTTGAATCTTAGATGGTCTTTTAATAAAAAACCCAGAGCCAGATATCAGGGTGAAAGCTGAAAGATCAGAGAAGCAGAGCAGCCAGCCACTAGTTCTTACCTCTATGAAATCCTCAGACTAATTAGAGTGAGTTCCTGTTTCGTCAAACCTTATATACCTTTCTCTGCCCTGCGGGGGGGGCAGGGGGGGGCTTCCTGGGATTAAAGACATGTGTGCTTCTCAAGCAAAGGCATGAGATCTCAAGTGCTAGGATTAAAGGTGTGTGCTACCACTGCCTGGCTCTGTTTCCAGTGTGGCCTTGATCTCAAAGAGATCCACATGAAGCTCTGCCTCCTGAGTGACAGGATTAAGGGTGTGTGCCACCACTCTCTGGCTTCTATGTCGAATCTAGTGGCTGGCTCTGTCCTCTGATCCCCAGGCAAGCTTTATTAGGGTACACAATGTATCACCACACTGAAATCTGGCTAGAGATGGAGGTTGTGAGCTGTGTAGTTCGGCTCTGCCCTATGAGCAGTCCCCCTGAGGCCAGGGACACCCAACTGCAGTACACAGACCAGAACACCCAGCTGCAAGCTCCAAGAAACCTGGGAAGGGAGTGTGGGCAGCCAGACTCATGAGTATTTCTCATCTGGGATCCTATAGGACCAGAGGCCCGACTCCTCCTCGAAGACCCTTTTGAGACATCATCACCCAATGCTCCAGAGACCCTGCCTTACAGCAGGTGGCTGATGGACAGTTGAAAGAGACAAAAAGAATCAGGCATTTTGAGTAACTTGCTTTGGAGAAAAGTGGAGGGAACCAATGGCCACATTTGGTGGCTCTGGGAGGCGGAGCTAACAGGGACAGAGTACCCTGCAGCTGTCAGCAACCCTCCTGGGAGCAGTGTGTTGTGGGTGATGGAGCAGAAAGAGCAAGTTCGCTTCCGTTCTTGGATGCGAGTTTGGTCAAGGTTGGATGCCTCTCTGAGACGGACTTTCCCTCGAGACTATGTGAAGACAGATGAAATGGGCAAAGGAAGGGGCTTGCCTATCCCCTACCCCAGGGACAACCTCTGTTGCAGGGCCAGAACTCACGCCTGGGGCTTCTGCAAGGCACAATCCTCTGTTCAGGAGCATTTGCTCAGAAGGGAAGCTGCCGCACTGTAGGTAGGGCCGGGCTCCGGGGCCTGTCTTTCATGCCAACAGCATGGCTCCCCAGTAAGCCTATCCCCCAAAGAGCTTGCCCCAAGCTCATCGCCATCAGCTCCTTCCAGATGTCCTGCGCCCTGCTGAAGAGGGTGGCAGGAGGCCTGGAGTAGGAGGAACAGAAGCTGACCCGCACCCCAGCTTGAAGGGGAGGGGTGCATGCTCTCACCAAGGCCTGCACACGTAACTGCACTGCGACTGTTTCCACATCCGAAATGGAGAAACCCATCACCAGTCCATACAGACTTTGTTTCCGTGAAACTAAATATCGTAAACTAGCAGCTGTCCTGGACCACTTGTCCCAAGGGACCTACTTATGGGCACATCAGAGATGTTCTGTAGAGCGCATTTCCTGGAGGCTTCAAGGGCCCAGGAAGTAGGAAAGACCTCCTTGTTCCAGGCCCTTGTTCCAGGCCCTCCCTCTGAATATCAGGAAAAGAAATAGGGCTGTCCTGGCCGCAGGCACCTCACCTAGTGAAGGGGACCCTGAGACAAGACCATGTGTCCCCTGATGGCTGTGTTTTGTTTTGGCTTGGTTTTGCATTATAATTATTAATATGGATTAACTGTACATATCAGCGGGTTAAACTGGTGACAATTCTATGACACATAAGTCCTTCTTTTGATGTTCTCCACCTTGCCTACAGTGCTTCCTCATGCTCCTCTCCCCCTCTAGGCCACCCCATCCCCTTACTCTTCCCTATCGGACCCTCTGCTATGTTCAGATCACCTAGTTTTCCTTTTTATGGGTGTAGCTTTCACAGATGAGAGGAAACATGTGAGACCTGTCTTTGTGTATCTGGCTTGCCTCGCTTGACATGATGTTATCTACTTCCATGGGCTTTTTACTTAGAGGAGTGGGGGGTGGGGGACACAGTATGGGGGCCAACACTGGTTTACCTCTTTCGGCCCTTCACGGCAGAGAATGGTAAGCTTCCCATTTAAGCCACTAAACTGCAAGACTCTAAGCATCTATTTCACACATCTAAATTTGGAGTAGCAGAGATTNAAAAAAAAAAAAAAAAGCATACCGTATGGCCAAGGGCGGTGTTCAGCAAGCACGCTATGTGTATCTGTGATGTTGACAGGCACCTGGTGTAACCAATCCCCATCCCTCCTGGCTGGCAGGGGTAGGTGAAGAACCAAGAGACAGATTAACTATTCCCTCAGGCCACTCAGAACAATGGTGTGGTCAAAAGCAAGAGGCCCTGTAGATGGAATTAGTGCAAAGCAGACAGGCTCCAGGCTGAAGGAAGTAAAAGTTGTTTTTTAAATAGTGGGGCTCAGTGTGGTTTATTTAGGAAATGAACCCTACATGTGGTAAGCAAATTCCGTTTGTAAGAACCTAAGAAATGACTTTTCCAGTGACCATCTTCCCCTTGGACAAATGGTCACCAGTCATGAATGACTTCAGAGCATGTGGTTGTTACTGCGAGTGCTGTAACTAACTCTCCTTTAGGGTTTATTCATTTGAAGCTGTACCTTCCAATAGAAACACCGAGGAAACTGGCCTGGAGTGGAGCTCAGAGAGAGACACTTTCTTCATATGTGCAAGGCCTTAGGTTAGATCTTCAGCCCTGGAAAGAAGGAAGGGGAAGAGAGAGGTAAAGGGAGGGAAAAAGAGAGCAGAGGAAGGAAAAATGAACATGGAAATCATCAGGTTTACACAGTCTTCTTTCTTTCCCTGGCCCCTGTGTGGTTTATAATATTTTATTTCACTTTTCTAATAGCTGATTTTCCAAGTTATATTTTGTATGTCTTTCCAGTAATTTTCTCTGTGAATTGAAGTAATTACATTCATTCTTGTCAGATACCCAGTTAAGACAACATTTTCTCTATGAAGAGCAAGGACTTCAGCATCCCTACTCCCCTCCTCTCTCCTTCTTGTCTTATTTTATTTATTGTGTTTATATCACCATGGCTAAAACTATTTATGTTAACCATTTGTTCTGAATATAGGTCTTTTTTTATGGGAACGAGTGTTTTGCCAGCATGTATGTATGTACACCAGGTGTGAGCAGTGCTTTCAGAGGCCAGAAGAGGGCATCACATCCCCTAGAAGTGGAGTTACAAACAGTTGGGAGCTGCCGTGTGGATGCTAGGTTCTCCGGAAGAACAGCAAGTGCTCGGAACTGCTGAGCCAGCTCTCCAGCCCTTATCCATGGGTTTAGTTCTGTATAAGTGATCCAATTCCTGTGCCATTAACACTTTAAATTATGGGAACTTACAATTAAATAATGCAGATTAAAACAAAGGCAGTGCATACTAATTATTTATTGTATGTTACCGTGACCTAAATTGGTCAGGTCCAGCCCTGGGTACAAGTCACAGAGGTGTTGCTGTACATCTTCCCAGCTCTGCATGTGGTGATGCTAGTTGGTAGCTTAAAACTGGCCATGCTTGGAGAATTTACACCATAGGAATTGGGGAATGCTACAAAAAGGGGCTTGGTTTATTGTTTTGGTCACTAGACTTTTAAAAAAATGAATAAAGAAATGTTTTCTGTTTGTTTCAGTTCTTTCTCTTTTCATTTTTAATCACTTCTTTGAGAATTTTGTGCAATGTTTTGATCCTAGTCACCCCTCCCCCCACTTCTCCCAGATTCATCCCCCCTTCTAACTTACAAAACTGTGCCCCTCCCCCTTTAAAACAAATCAAGTCAAATTTGTGCTGCCCACATACTCTTGGATGGGTGGTCAACCCACCGCAGGACTCTCCCTTAAAAAAACAAACAAACAAACAAACAAACAAACAAAACAAAATGAAAAACCCTGACCCTCCGTCTCCCAGCAGCAGTCACTCACCCATAGCTCCGAGGCTATTGGTGGAATCTGGTGCCCACCTCCCCCTCCTTGCTGAAACTTTGTCTGGTTTGAGCTCTCCCAAATTTTGTGTGTGAACGCTGCTTAATTCACATGTGCAAATGTCCCGCTGTGTCCAAAAAACAAATACCCCTGGCTCTTGAAATCATTCCACCCTCCTTCACAATAATCCCTGAGCCTCGGGGAAGGAGGAAGGCAGGAAAAAAATGATAACAAAATAGATTAAATTTAAATTGTTCTGTATCGATAAACTCTAGAATGTGAAAAGCACAGAAAATTGAGGGAATATTCTCNAGTGTCTGAAAACTGTTATCCGAGTCAGCAGAGTGACTTGTGCCACGGACAAATGAGTGAAATCTGACCCACAGAGGTGAATGTGGCTCCCATTTAATAACCATAATGTATATGAGAAGGCCAAATCTTTGCCAATAGATTGTAGATCAGATTTTGTGCCTGCAAATATATCGGGTAAGCAGTGTGGATCGGGATGCAGTTCTATCTGTCAAATCATGGTTAAATTGAGACCATAGTTTAACTTAGACACAAGAGTTTGGCAAAAATAAATGAAGGCATTAAGAATCAATCAGCTGTGCAGAATTTATAATGAAGAGTACTGCATGCATGCTTCGTTGTTTGTAGAGAATTGCTATGTATCCTTTATATTAGTATATTTATTTCAATCTTTTTTATTTATTCTTTTTCTAGCAGGGAATGAACCTAGAGCCTTGTGTGTGCTAGATGATCGTTGTATATCCAGCCACATTCCCAGCTATGTGAGTAAGTTTATGATAAACTTGGTTGTTTTAGATACACAGACAGACAGATAGATTTGTCCCTTGGCTTCCCTGGCAATTAGATCTGGAAGCCCCAGGAGTCACCAAAACCTGCCGATGTCCCAGTCCCTTCTATAAAATGATTTGCATAGAACTTCACTCAGCTCAGATTAAATCTCCTCCAGCTGACGTTCACACCTAACTCAACTAAGCACTGTGTGAATCACTCTATACAGCCTGTCATCTAGATGAATGCCAAGAAAACTGTGCATTTGTGCTCAGTGCAGGCACACGTGTCTCTGGGTACTTTATAATCTGAAGATGTTGAATAAAGGGTCTGAACTTGCAAATACANATGGGGAGCTGTGAGGTCTGCTACCACCAAAACACTTGAGCCCTGACTGAATACCACTTTCTCAGGAAGTTATCTGACCTTCCCTTTACATCACCTAAGAAAGCAGAAGGAAACAAACAGAAATGCCCTTCCTCTTTTCCCCCAGAGCCAACANAGTCCAAAGGCTACAGGACTGTCCCAGAGGACTGGAGAAGCAGAGNCTGGGAGGCTGGGGTGAGCTATCTCCCTAGGACCTTCTACCCTCAAAGGACTGGCTACCTNTGGCTCTCACAGCCTCTTGAGATGCATGTGACATTAAAACAATATCATAGGAATACATATGAGGATACACAGGCCCAGAGGAAGGCAGGCCAGTAATAATTCTTCTCACAAGAGGAGTCACCCTCCAGTCCCCCTACCAGTGCCCTACCAGTCCCCCATAGAGCATGTGGCTCAGATGGCTCGTGACAATGTGGTCACTCATGGTAGACCTCACCAAGAGATGCTGACCAATGGCCAGCCTGAACCCAATCCTGAAGTATGAGGATGGGACAGAGAGGCGAAACCACTTCTGCTTTCTGTTCAGGCCACTGAGGCACCGGTCCAAGGAGCAAATTTGAATTCTCAGACCTCAGCACAGGTTCACTTCAAGTTTTGAGGGAAAATGTGGGCAATTTCGTTATAACTGTCTTGGCTTTCTGCAAAAGAGCCNTTCACCACGTCCAGAGACGCTGTGGAGAGTGAGAATCCTCACTATTCTCAATGTGGTGATGTTACTGTCAGCTCGGACGCTGATAGCCTTTTGCTTCTAGACATTTCTGAGAGGAAGAAAAGAAATCACCCTTATTTCTCCTGGTGTAAATCCATCCTAAGGACACGAGCCAGTACCAACAGAGATTTTTATATTTGCCTCAGGTCCTTGTAAGCAGTGGAAAAACTGGGGACTACCATTATGTATAAAAGCAGATTCCTATGCAGGAAAGTGTTCTCTGGGTGTGGGAGACAAGCTGAAGGGGACCGTTTGAGAAGACTTTAAAATTGCCTGCTCTGCAGCCATCCAGGCCCCACAACCGATGCTCCAGTAAGTGCTTGGCCTATAGCATTCAGTTAAAGAGCTCCAGTGTGGCTGTGGCACATGCCCTGGGTTTGGAGTGCCAAGTTTGAGCCTCCGTAGGCCGGCCTTGGGTGTGTTACCTCAGCTGTTAATCCTCCAGCATCCCCATGGGTACTGTGAAGACTATCACATTCTTCTTCGTGAGTTGATCTGAGGTAAAGGACACTGAAGTACAGGCTAACTGAGACAGCAGCTCCCCAGCCCAGGAACATTGAGTCCAAAAGTCCTCCTTGTAGAGAGCTTGTGTCCCTTACATACTGTGAGCACAGGACTTAGTACCCAGGAGCTTCAAAGAAGCCTTCTTATTTGATTCCCCAAGAACCCTAAGCTGGTTCCCATGGGCTGTGNCCTGTAGGTGGAGGACCAGTGTAAGCAGGACAGACATCCCCACTCTTTGGGAATCTCACATGCTCTCTAGGCACTAACGTGGCAATGCATTGCACAGAGACACCTGTGTTTGTCAGTCCACAGAAGTACTAGAAGAAAGTGCCACCTGCCCAGGAAAGCAAAGAGTGTCCCAACTGGGGCTACAAGCTACAGAGGGCCNTAAGAACCCCCACACAGCAGGCAAAGATGGGTTCTTCTGCCCTTCNGGATGTGGGCCCAGTACTGCCCTGACCTGACACAGGTCCCTGACCCAAATGTCTGCATGGTGGACAAGGGTCCTTCATTCTTGCTCTGTGCATGCCCTCCAGAGGAAAAATGACCGGATTCAAGTGCCCTGGATTNGGATCAGGTTCAGCACTGAGAAGTAGGTTGTGCTGCAGGTGGGGACACTGCTTCAGTAGCCAGGGGGCATTAAATACGGAATTGAAGTCTTCCAACCCTTCCTCTCAGATCATCTGAGCTTAACAGGCTCTCCACCACAGTCCCACTTTCCGACTGTAGCAGACACCCATTTTCTGGCTTCTCCCGACATTCAAATTCACGTCTAACAGGTATGTACAGGCAACATGTATGTACATGTGACAGGTACGTACACATCACTGCAGTGCTCACGGTGATGGTCCTTCACCACAGTCTGGAAATACTTCACACACCTGAATAGCTCACTTCCTCTCTCAATACAGAGGCCCTCCACACAGGCTATTCGATGGATAATAATGCTAGAATTATCAGTACTATGTGCATTTATTTTATATTTTTGAATAAAAGTTTTATGTTCTTAAAAATAATTTTACTTATATTTTATGTTAACCATCACATATATTTGCTTTTTTAAAAAGATTTATTTATTTTTATTTTCTGTGTGTGAGTGTTTGCCTGCAGGTATTAATGTGTCCCACGTGTGTAATGCATCTGAGACTGTCAGAAGAGAGCATCAGATACCCTGGAACTGGAGTTACAGGTGATCATGAGCCGCCTAACATGGGTGCTGGGAACTTAACCTAGGTCCTCTGTAAAAGTGATGTCTTACAAAACGACAGCCTACAGAATGGGAAAAGATCTTCCCCAACCCCACATCTGACAGAGGGCTAATCTCCAAAATACATAAAGAACTCAAGAAACTAGACATCAAAATACCAAATAATCCAATTTAAAAATGGGGTACAGATCTAAACAGAGAATTCTCAACAGAAGAATCTCAAATGGCCAAAAGACATTTGAGGCATTGCTCAACATCCTTAGTCATCAGGGAAATGCAAATCAAAACAACTCTGAGATACCATCTTACACCT
>LZPO01027400.1:444459-461751 GCA_001675575.1 Neotoma lepida | reverse complement strand
ATGTATATATATATACGTGTATATATATATATATGTATATATATCCCTATGGCCCTATCTTGCTTTAGATGGGTCTCTGATCATCTCTCGCCTAAGCCATTCCTACCCTCTTGTTCACCATCCTCCTGTCGTCAGTGGGGTCATCTTGCCTGTGTGAGAGCCATGCGTGGACTAGGAACTGCAGCCTGGCTTGGAAAGGTGGAACCCAGTGACAGGGCAGAGAGAGGGATGACTTTCTCACAGAGGCACTGAATGAAGTCTGAGGAATGCATTAGAGGGCCATCCCCTGCCCACAGACGTCTGACAAGGTCTGGTGTTGCCATCCACCTCCACGGCAAGATGCCATCCATGCTCTGTTGTAGACACTACCTCCCTGTGGCAACTCAGGAACTCGGATTTTTCTTCCTTTCCTGGGTTTGTGGATCCTGCTCATTATAATTGCGCCTGTTCATTGGTGTCGTAGCTTTCCTGAACTAATTTGATTAACTACATATTTCTTGTGTGTGGCTGTTGAAGTTTATCCCATTTTCTCAAAGGTTAATTAGCAGTTGNACAGAGATTTCAAACACTGCGTGGAAGATCTCCCAGTCTCTGCGGTGTCTTGTACATGCTTTCCACACTCAGCAGCTCACTGACAGCTCTGCCCTACACTTTACCTCACCGTGAGAAGAGCCGGAAGACCACAGGGAGGTGACAGTTCAAGGTCTCCTCAGCCCTTGTTGTGGTTCATATCTGAGGTATTCACCACAGGCTTCTTTGAAGGCTTGTTCACCAGCTCACAGCACTTTCTTGAAGGCCACCATGGCTTTGAGGGTAGAGCCTGGCAGGTGGGAGGGGGTTGATTTGAAATTATACCCTGGTCGCATCCGCGGCCTCTGCTTCTGGGTCGCCTTTATGTGAGCATCCACCGCCTCATGCCCCCACTGGCATGCCTTCCCCACTACAGACTGAAGCCACTGTGAAACCAGGAGCCAAAATCAACCTTTCTTCCCTTGCGTTCTTTCTATTGGGCACTTCGGTTATAACAAGGCACGAATACCNATACCGTGGGCTCACATATGTTAGACTTTGTCGCAATTCTTTCTCTCCAAAACATCTCATCTCCAAGCCTTTTCTCCAGAGCTTTATGTCAGGCTAACGTTATCTACTGCCTGCGGCTCCAGTGACCAAAACATTTGCCTCTGACACATGAGGGGAAGCCCCTGCTCCCTGCTGTGCGTGGGAGAGTCCTGGGTTAGTGAGATCAAGGCAAGGCCCCAGTGGAGTTTTCGCTCCCTACAGTGATGACACTGGCATGCAGGCTGAGGTTTCTGTAAGGTTTTTGCTGACCTTGAGTGTGGGTGGGCCAAGTATCACAAAGCTGTTCTGACTGGTCTCTAGCTCTGGATCCTAATTAAGGATTTAAGGATTTCCCCCAGCCCATGCAAGCTTAGGCTAATTTTTTNTTATATGCATTTAATAAGTTCTTTGAGGATTTCATACAAGTTTTGATCATATTTACACACCCTTCACCCCCAACTCTTCCCATGCCTACCCAATATTCCCTTCTCACCCAACTTCGTGGTTCCCCTGCCCCATCAAGGCCAATTGGTGCTGCCAAATCTTCTGGGATATGTGGCCTTCCACTGGAGCCTGGTAGACTTAGGGGCTACGTTCTTTAAGATAACTGGCCCTTCCTCTCCGAGCAATTAAGAATTGCTAATCCTCATTAATTTTTAAAGTTCTAAAGTGTTGTCTTGCCGGCTCTTGTCAGCTTTTGTTGTTGCTGTTGCTGGTGTTAGGGCAAAGACTTCTGAAATCCGCCTGTCATTTCTTTTCTCAGCCATGTATTACTTTGTCTTTTCTAATCGGGGTATACCCGTGGTAGAAAACGACACTTCCTACANGTAGCTCATGTAGTTTCATCTTACTCCCCCTTCATTACCCCACCTCCACCGTTCCTTTTTAAACACGCATTTTGTCTATTCTGTGCAACATTTTTAGTTGGAAGTCTTTGTGTCTTGCCTTGGTTTGTCCGTGAGGCAGCTTAGGGAGTAGGCAGTTCATAATATTGCCAAAATTAGAATTTACTGATAATTGTAAATTCTGGCCTTCTCCTTCACTGGTACAGGGGATCCACTCTTGGGTCATACACAGCGTCATGGGTCAGGTCCTCAGCACGCTGTCCTCGCCGTCCTGTTCCAATGCCAGCCCTTTCCTCGGCCCCTCACACAGTGAGCCACCACATGGAAATGCTCCTTGTTGTGGGTCTGGTGACACCAGCCTCTCTTGTCTGGGTTCTCCCCGTCTTCTCTGCCTAGGTTATTAGAGCTCTCCTAACTAAACTTTCCTCTTCCTTCTAACAATGTGGAGGTGCTGGGGTTCTCTGAGTTTGGTTTTGGCTTCTTTTACTTTTCACATTCTTCTCAATGGTCTGTCACAGTTCTATGTCCAGCTGAGACTCTCCTCTGAATGGCATTCTTATATCCAAGTCTCTAAGCAACATCTCCGCCTAATGTCCCTCTGTGATCAAGACCAGACCCCATGGACGTGACTCCATGAGACTGGTTTGGTTCTAAGGACTAGCAAGAGTGACGCTCACATTTGGCTGAAGTTGCATCATCGGCTCCACTGATGATCAGGAAATCAGAACAGTTGGGGCGATGTGTGGGAAACCATGCTGAACTGCGCTGGGCTTGAGTTCAGAGCTAGGGCTATGAACTTAGCATGCCAGAAGTCCATGCTGTGTGTTTTGTTAACCAAATAGGTGCTCATAAAACTCATTTACTAGATGCTCATCAGTGACCTGCAAGAAAATCATTTAGTCACATGTCAGCGGTCATGGTCACAGACTACATAGTGGTGTTGAGTACAAACTCTGCCTGGGAGAATACTGGCTGATGGCCAGGAAGCCTAATAGTCCCTGGGAACCAGCCAAAAGAAAGCAGTATGCAAACACTTGACCCTGGCAGAGATGAGAGGCAGATAGCTAAGGCCCAGTTAGGTTCTGAAACAGATTAGGATAAAATAAAGGTTGAGAGGAAAAGTAGCGTGGTAGGAGACATCCCTTAGGTGAATGGAAGTCACAGTCAGTTCTGACCAACAAGAGACTCCTGAGGAAACAGAATGAAGGGTTAGAAAGGCCAGGTCTGGAAAGATGGCTTACGGCTTCCAGACTGAGATGAAGTTGGTAGCACAACCAGGGAAACAGGGAAGGAAATGGCCTCAGCTGAGACTGGACAAGGAGGAGACTGTGTGTCTGTGTTGGTTTCGAAAGATACCAAGGTCAGAGAGATGAGGAACAGGCAAGCTTGGATTGAAGGGTGTAACATAGGAGGCTTCAGGTCCAACGAAAAGGCAACCAAAGCAGCTAAAGGCAGGAGGGGTGTTTACTGGATGTTCACAAGACTCTTTGGGTCTTGAAGCAGGCTTGGAAAACGAACAGAAGTGGCAGTGGCTGTGACGAGCCTACATGCTAGCGGCACAGGCAGGCAGAGGAACTAGGACCCTGCTGTAGGACACCTCCCCATCCTGCAGGGTGCTGCTGTCAGTGCAGAACACTGTCCCTGATGCAGGCTATAAAGTTGACTCTGTCCAGGTTAGCTGGGCCTGAGTCATATAGCCGTGCCTGATTGCCTCCTGAGGACCAAGCAGATCAGTTCTTTATGGCTTCCAAAGAGGCATCTGGGGAGTTTCCCCAAGTCAGGAATGGGCTGGATACTGCCCAGTAAGCAGCCAAGTTCTAGCCAAGAGAGAAAAAGACTGCGCTGTCTGTGGCCTTGGAGAAAGGAACCAGCAAGGGATGGATTCCAGACGCAAAAGGCAGGGAGATGAGGGGAAGCAGGCAGAGGTGTCAAGGTGAGGGGCTTCTTCTTAAAGATCTAAGTAGGGAGATAGGGGGGCTGTAGGAGGGGAGTGAACACAGAAGGGGACTCTAGGACAGTCCACCCTTGCCATCTGCCCTGCCTTTCCTCTACAGGCAGGTGTTTTCACTAGGGACCAGGCTTGCTAATCAACAATGCAAAACTGACCAAAACCGTGAATCTTGATTTCCTCAGACATAACCTTTGACCTCCCTTTGAAACCTTTGATTTCAGGGAGGAGAAGTCACTTCAGACCCTCACTGAACCCATGAGAGATCAGGGGCTACTCTTAGCATCTGGGCAGTACATCTCGGTGGCAGCCCTTCCCGATCTCTGCCACACCCTGCTTCAGGAATGATGACAACTACTTGGACACTCACTGTATCCTTGTCTCATACCTTGTTCTGCTGGAGAGACCATGTGTCCCTCTTTTCTCTCAACCTCAGAATGACAGAAGCTAAGGACTCTGCTTGACCAATAGTGTAGCCATAAATATCCTACAAAACCACCCACTCCCTCCCCACCTCCCTTGGGGGCCCAGGCTCACACATGCTCTGATAGAAACTTCCTCTCTGAGAAACCCACCAAAAGAATTTGCAGTTGAGTGATTTCATTCTTAATCTGAAGGCCAGTTGGTACAACCAAGTTCCAGGCACTTGTCCAGATTAGATGAAAACACTTAGATGAGCATTATTTGTCCTGAACTTTACATTTACAGAGTTTTAAAAGTGGCACACATGAGCTCTGCTCTGTAGAGATCATGGATAGACAGAGCACCCTTCAAGAAAAAACTTTACTACCCTGGGGGCAGGAGTAGGGTTAACCAACTGCCACTAGCTATTTGCTCTCTTGGGGTGAGCCTCAGAGACTTAGTTACCTCTCTGCTGCTGTAAAGAGGCATCATAACCAAGATAAGTTATAGAAGAAAGAGTTATTGGGGAGTTACAGTTTCAGAGAGTGAGTCCATGGCCATCATGGTGGAAAGCCTGGCAGCAGGCAGGCTGGCATGGTGCTGAAGCAGTAGCTGGGAGCTTGCATCCTTATCCACAAGTAGAAGGCAGAGAGAGCTAACTGGGAATGACACTAGATTTGAAACCTCCGAGCCCTGCCCTCACCACCCAACAGTGACACAAACTCCTCCAACAAGGCCTCATCTACTAATCCTTCCCAAACAGTTCCACCAACTGAGGCCCAGTATTCAAACACATGAGCCTCTGGGGGCTGTTCTCATTCAAACAACCACACNCAGGTTTCCAGCCAGTTCCATGCTTTTCTCTTCTTGGGAGGCTCCCAGCCAATGACCAACAAAGTGGTAGCAACCAAAGCCATCCTTCTTGAGGAAGTCCTAGGTAATGACAACACAAGACCATGGAACACAGGTCTCACCTTCTTTGCCCAGAGCCAGACCTATCCAATGGCCTAGCTCCCTGGGGGTCCCAGCAGGCAGAGATGCTACTATAAAGACGAAGTTGACATGTGACAAGCTATTGTGTCTCAACCAAATTGATGTACCTAAGCCTCCTCTCCTGGAGAATAAGGCCACAGGACCCACAAGGACAGAGGTCATAGTGGCATTGGTTACTACTTCTCATCACTGGGACAGAGTACCTGATGAAAGGTGACTGAAGGTAGGAAGGATTTNTTTTGACTCACAATTTGAAGATGTAGTCCATTGTGCCAGCNAAGCCATGATGATAAGAGGTGGCCTGCTTACATCTGGATGGATCAGGTAGCAGAGAGAGAGATGAATGCTGGTANGCAGCTGGCTTCCTCCTTTTTCTCTTTTTACCCAGCCCATGAGATAGTGTTGCCTGTAATCAGAGTCCACCTTCCTCCCTCAGTGTATCTTCTCTGGAAACACAGCCACACAAATGCCCAGAGGTGTGTCTCCTAGGTAATTCCAAGTTGACAATGAATACTGGCCATCATAATTAGGAGCTTTGTAAGCAAGTCTCAATGCTTTGGGCTTATCCCTCTTGCCCTGGACTGGGATGTCTGGGTGGTTTGCCAGTGTCTGATTTTAGATTCTGGATCTTTATCCTGACTTGAGTACCAAGACACTAAATAGACCACTCCCAGAAAAGTGGGAATCCAAGACTCTGGACCCTTTCCAGGGGCCTGGCTATGACAGTGAGTACCATGGGCAGTAACACGCAGACAACACAATGAAAAAGCTAGTGATGANAGAATGGGGCCAGAGAGAGAAGNCAGGGANAANAGCNTGCCCTCTGGAGCAGGGGACCCTGCAGCCCCCACCATCCCAGTGGTGACACAGATGACGTGCTGGTAGCACCAACAGAGCGAGGCCACCAAAGCAGCCNAGAAGTTCACCTCAGATGACTCCCACACAATCTAGAAAGGGTGCTTCAGTCCAACCTGATGATTTATGTGAAGTTGGTATTTAAATTATAGGAGTCAGGAGAAGCTCATACTCTATCAGTCTCTCTCTCTCTCTCTCTCTCTCTCTCTCTCTCTCTCTCTCATACACACACACACACACACACACACATATGTGTGCACACATAGGGACACACACACTCACAGGCCTTGTAGAAGGTCTCTGGAACCTCAGGTGTGGGTGACTCATTCCAGCTGTGGGGATAAACAAGGAGCNGACACTGGAGGATGTTTCCAAATCTCACAGGCAAAGGACAGATGAAATTGTAGATCCAGTGGAAAGTCAGCTGTGGTAACAAAGAGGGCTAGCCATGTAATAAGCCTCACAATGGACATTCATTCTACTTTTCATATCTATGTAGTGTTTCCAGGCTGGCAGAGANGGCTCAGCTCTACACAGCCATTTGGGACTCAGACTGCACGGCTCTTACCACCTTCTGCATAGGACTTCCAAAGTGTCCCTATCCTAGTTGACCAGAAAGTGGAAATGAGTTTGGTGGGGAATCAGGGGACAGAGTACTGTAGCCTGGGAGTGGTCACATCACTTCTACTCATATACACTGACCGGAACTCAACCACACTTTTCTGTAGGTGACTGGAAATACAGAGCATCCTTGAAGAAGGAGAGGGCTGATTCTGGTAGAGACCTGGCATTCTCTACTCACACCAGGGGCCCCACACACTGACCAGAGCACACAGTAAAGNTGGTAGAGANAGGGGTGGAGACNTGCTGGTAAATGGGCANGAGGAGTATANTCCTTACCTTGTAGAAGGTTCCTGGGGCCCTCCAGCNTGGATCAGAGGGAGATGAGAAGATAAAAGGAGATTCCTNTGCTCTGAATTGGTGTTGCCTGATTTCCACACTGTGAAGACTCCCAGCATAATGGTGCTGAACTTGGGGGAGCTGCATGGCAGCGGGAAGATTTAGTATTTTCAATATGAATGACTCCAATGGATTAGGAAGTAATAANCTTTGAAACACAGTTTACTTAATTATGGGTTTATATTGTTCAACTTCTGATGGTGCCCGTCATAAACTATTGGCTTTGCAAACTTACTGAAAGTGCAACCATCCGCTTCCTTACAGATTAACACCAGCTGGCTGGCTGGGAACCCCACTGGATAGGCAGTGGGAAAGACAGAAATGACAACCTTGAGTGACAGGCTGAGGAGAGGGCGGCAGCCTCCTCGATGCAGGGAACAGTGGTGCTGGTGACTGGGGACAGGCTCTGGACAGCCTGGGCAGCACTNTTTGCACATCAACCTCTGTAAGGGCATGTTTCTACCTAAAGCCCAGAAGCTTCTGGAAAAGGGAAGCAGGGATCTCCACTGTCTTTGTGGCATCTTTGTGAAAATCAGAGAAAAGTTCCCCCTCCTAGCTGCCACTCTGGATGCTTGCTGGTCCAGCCCAAACCCAACCCTCCCACTCCCCTCTACTGGATGTTTTGTGCAGTGCACAGATTATGTAATAGCACNGTGGCTCCNNGTGCAATGGATTCGTTTCTCATTAGAGCCTGGGGTTCTTTCTAGCTGGATGAATGACTGACACATATACCTCTCCATAAGAAGACATCTCCCTAGGGATGGCAGCAGGCAAAGGTCACCTTGGTAGCCCTGGCCCCAGGCATGTGGAGTTGTCTTCTAAGGCAATGGTTCCTTGCCCTGGTTACATGTAGGTCATGATTTCACACGCCCCAGGATGGCTGTGCATGTGTGCTGGTTAAGAAAAGCTACAGTGTGGGATGCAGGCACTCTTCTGCAAAGTCTCCAGGGTGCGGCCAAGGGAGAGAGCCACAACAGTGAAAGCACCCTGGCTCGGGGCTAACTGTGTTGATGGCAGGTATTCCATCAAAAAGTCTCCAGGGTGCGGCCAAGGGAGAGAGCCACAACAGTGAAAGCACCCTGGCTCGGGGCTAACTGTGTTGATGGCAGGTATTCCATCAAAAAGTCTCCAGGGTGCGGCCAAGGGAGAGAGCCACAACAGTGAAAGCACCCTGGCTCGGGGCTAACTGTGTTGATGGCAGGTATTCCATCAACAGATGAGCATTTTAACAGGTGGTTCTGGAGAGTTCTGCCCCTCTCAGTCCCCTCACCTTTCAGTGCCTGCTCCTGAGCAGCCCTTAGGACATGCCGAATGATGTGAGGAAGGAGAACAGCAGAGGCAGAGTAGAGCCACTGGAATCACAATGTTGGGGTAGGGGTGAGGATAAGGGCTGCACTGTGAAACAGGCAGAACGGGGGGGGGCACTCCCAGCGTCTGCTGCCACACTGACTAGTAACTCCATTTCCTGCTCTTAATGTTCAACTTACACCTAGAGGAGTAACAATGTTTCTTCAAATACAAGCTAATAGAAGTCTTTACATTCAACAAATCCCATAGCCCTGCTCTTGTCCCCACTGTCACCCGCAAACCCTGGAAGGATCTGGAGGCTTCCAGCATCCACTGCTGCATGGTGAGGCACCACAGCCCCTTCCAGGTTGCTGCCTGTGAGCCCTGCATCAGCATCAGCAGGACTAGGAATAGAATCTGGGGTCAGGGAGAGAGAATGGGGAGCCATTTTGCCCTCTACCCATTGACCCCATGTCCCAGTCAGATCAGCTCCTGCCCTCTCAGGCGTGCCTTCTGAGTCTGAGCCCAGAGCCTGTGGTTTTATTCCTCCTTCTCTAATGGCCAGAAAAGCAGGCAAGTGAGAGCAATGACTCCAGGTCCTCGGAAAGCAGCTGCACAGGAAAAGCTCCCNGAGGTGGTTTCTTAAACAAAACAATCGTGAGTAGCCCTGGACTGAGGCTCTGGCATTTGCTGGCCCTTGGCTCAGGGGAACACTGGCCAGGCTGCATTACTCACAGATGGTTTCCGGATTGCTCAAGACGCTGTCACCAGCCACGGGACTTGCCCTGTGACCCTGGTGTCAACATGTGACTTGTCCAGCTCTGTATTCTCTCATCCTTCCTGGGTGGGCTGTCCTAGACTGGTCTGGGCTGTATTTGGCCTTAAAGGAGAGAGGCTATGCAATGATCTATCCATAAACTGTGTGTGTGTGTGTGTGTTTAGTGCATGTATATGTATGTATGTTCCCACATATATGGGTACACATGTATGTACCTGGGTATGGAAGGCAGAGGTTGACATGGGGCATCTTCTTCAATACTCTCCACCTAGTATATTGAGGCAGGGTCTCTCACTAGAACTCAGAGCTTACCAACTGGGCAAGTCTAGCTAACCAGCTTATTCCCAAGATCCCCTATTTCCACCTCCCAAGTATTAGGACTATAGACAGGCTGCCATGCCCACCCAGGATTTATGTGGGCCCTGAGGATCCAGATTCTTATCCCCATGCTTGGTAGGCATTTTACCCCGGGCCATCTCCCCATCCTCTATGCACATCGTCCTTCACAGAGCTTTTTAGGAGGCCATTTGGGGCTCGCAGCTGGGAGGGCAAGAAGGCCAGTCCTAGGAAAGTGTGCATGATCTCAGGAAAAGTACTTAGTGTCTCCCCCAACTCATAGGAACAGGACAGTTTGATGGTGTGTGTGTGTGTGTGTGTGTGTGTGTGTGTGTGTGTGTGTAAAGCATGACAAGACCCATGGAGCTGAAGCAGTGTGAGGAAGGTTTCCAAAGGTGGGGTCCTGTCTGCAGAGGCACAGGCAGTGGGGTCAGGGGCTGCATACGAAAGGGGACACACAAGGATCTTGTATGACCTGCACAGAGGACCGCAGGAACTGCTCTAGATTATGTCCAAGTGCAGTGGCAGCAAGGCATGGAGGCATGGGACAAGGGAAAGCAGNAAGGATGGGACATCTGAGAATCAGTGGGGATGAGGCACATAAAAATTGTGGGGGCTTCATGGGGGAACAGGGACAAGAGCCGTTCAACGAAAGATGATTATAACACAACTCGAAATAACCCAACCCTAGGCTCAGTGGTTAGAAGGACACATGAGGAGGTTCTCAGAGCACAAAGTGAGGGGGGGGTCACACTCCAACAAGTTCATGGGACACTCTCCAGGTGGGAGCTCTTACCATGCAGTGGTCAGAACNGGAGTATTTTGAGAAATTGGCTTCATAGAAAAGCATAAGTTTACAACCAGAGTGTGGAAGGACATACCTGTAACCCAGCACTCAAGAGGATGAGGCAGAAGGATCAAGAGTTCAAGGCCAGCCTCAGCTACACAGCAAGATTCTGTCACTGCCCTCTCCTCCCCCACAAAAAAGACAAAACAAAATAAAAATGGGCAACACCACAAAAAAGCAAGAGTTTAGTCAGCCTTGAGTGCAGTTGCCAGCCTTGCCACTAGGCANCAGTGAGAGAGTGGAACACGTTGTTGTGACTGCGTTTGCAGAGCAATTTTTAGGGGGTTAAAGTGGNACCCAATTAAAGCCCCAGTAGGCACCCTTTAGAATTATGCTGGTCCTAGCAGAGATCTGTTACTCAACTCAGTAAGTTTTGTGACCCTGCTCAGGCACTGGTTTCTGTCCCCTTNAGGAGGTGGTTGATACCTTCAGCAGGACTCTTTCTGCCAGTGGAGTTGCTGAGGATGTGAGCAATGCTGGAATGCTCGTTCCTTCCAAGAAAGGCAGTGAGCTGAGATGCCTGTCCCCTTAGGCTGTGCCTGGAGGGGTCTCGCCACTCCCTAGCCTTAGCAGGGCGTGCTAGACCGGCCAACCACGGTGTGTCCTCCGCCCTCTTGGTGGCCGGCTGGCTGGGAGCACAGACCTCCAGGGCTTGGGGACCTGTAGCCAGCAGCAATCTCCACTGGGTTTCAGATGGCCCCACCCACCTGCCCGCCCTGAAGCCCAAGACCCCGCCTTCTCTTTCAGGAATGGGTAGCCAAGCAAACACGATAGCCAGGCGGGCCCCGCCCTGGCCAGTGATTGATCACAAAACATCACTGTGGCTTTAATGGTCCGCTTGGATGGAAATTAATTCTGGAATGGATAAATAATGCATCAGGATTTATGTAGTCCAAGGCAAGCCGGAGCCAGGAGAGGGAGCCAAGGGGGTGACGCCAGTGGCCCCCGGGGCTCGAAGGAGCTGGGCATGAAGGGCCACTGGCCAAGAAGAAGAGAAAAGGGAAGCGGATGGCAGCATGATCTGCCCAGCGAGTTTGGCCAGGCGGCTGCAGCATGCTGAGCCCAAAGATCAGACAGGCCAGGAGGGGTAAGTACAAATTCCTGCGGACTTCGGATTTCTAGGCACACAGCGTGTTTCCCCTGGCAAACGCAAGGACACTCCAGGAGCTGTCCTGCCGGGTTACAGGTGGGGAAGGAGCTCTGGGGCCTGTGGAGGCAAGAGGTCCAGCATCTGGACATACAGGCGTCTGCGTGAGCCTATGTGCCTGTGTGCCTGCGGCTCCGGTGAGATCGGGGTAGACTCGGGTCAGACCTGAGATCGCACAGGGCAGTAGCTATTTTGTGTGTAGGTGGTGAGCACCTCCGCCCTACATTTCATGTTTTATAGCCCCTCTATTGTTATAGGTAAACAGGTGACCACAGGAGGAAAACTTGGCTTTTCACTCACAGTAAAAGTTGAAATANCCCTACTAGTGTTAGCAATACCCAGGCTTCTGCAGAGTTCAAGTCTGAGGCCAGCCCGCTGGGAGCAGCCCCCACCCCCACTCCCAGCCAGCAGGGAGGCAGAGGTAGAGCATCTCAGAGCGGATCTCACGCCTACCTTTACGCCAGAATAAGACCTGCGGAACTGCGCTGTTGGAAAAGCAGTGGGGGTGGGGCAGATTCTAAAAGTCCAATATAGCAAGAGATTGTAATCTGTAGTGCAGGACTCAGCCATCAGCTCATGTCCCAGCAGAGGAGCCTCAGGACCCAGCCACTAGACAGGAAAGGAGACAGAACATTTCCCCTAGGCAGCAACTTCTTGGCCAGGAGTGAGGTTACTTCTGATGAAAACATCTGTCTTTAAAGTGATAGAACAGCCTTTTCAGATGACCAGTGCTTGGGGACAACCTACCCTCTAANCACAGAGGATAAAGATGGGTCCTTGGAGATGGGTGGGACATGGGAGTGCCCCTTGGAGGCAGCTGTGTGTGGAGGGTGAGGGCCTGGGAATCCTTGTACCTCCTCAGGGATGCCCCATTTCATTAGCGTATTGAAGGCACTTGGGTGACTTTTCCAGTGTGTTTAGGGCCATTGANACTCCTCTGCAGGTTACTGGGATGTAGTGTAATGTGGGAGCCGGTGAGCAAAGCACAGACTTGCCTGGCTTTGCTGAGAGGTAGAGGCATATCTAAAGATGACCAAGGGATGAGGCAGGCCAGACCCCCCTAGGCAAGCCATTTCCTTCCCTGTACTTCTGTCTGAAGACACAGCCACTACTCATATGAGGCTAGTGAGCACTTGGCACATACTGGTCCAAAGAGAAAAGTACACACAGGCTTCTGATGACTCCACTAATAATTATTTGATACCCTGCTGAGATGACAATGCTTTGGTGAGTTAAAGAAGCAAATCACTAAAGTTGACTTCACCCTTTTTTTTTTCCTTTCTCTAGCTCTGAGTATAGCTATTGGATTATTTCCTTAACCTACAAGCTCATGTTAGACCTTTTATAGTTCTGTAGAATCTTGTTGGTCTGGAAAGGGACCAGTCCTTCAGCAAAGGGGCCTGTCTGTGAAATCCCAAACTTCATTACTGTGTATGCCTGTGTGTGTGTATGTGTANGTGTGCGTGCATGGGTGGTGAGTGTGTGTGTGTACACATGTGCACGCCTGTGGAGGCAAGAGGTCAACTTCAGGTGTCTTCTTCTATTGTTCTTCATTTTATTCTTGAGAGAGACTCTCGCAGTGAACTCGGAGCTCACTGATTTGGCTAGATTGGCCAAATCTTCCTCATTGACCAACCCTCAGCACACAGACACACACCACTGTGGCCAGCTTTGTACGTATTGTTAGGGATCCGAACTCAGATCTTGATATNTGCATGACCAGCACTTTACCCACCGAGCCATCTCCCACTGCCACCAATCTTCTCCTAAATATTTGAGTCCAGTGGCTTTCCATTACAGCAGCCCTTCCTCCCTTCAGGAACATTAGGAAATGTCTGGAGGCATCTGCTGACCAGGGTGCTGGTGACATCCTGGAGGTAGTGGCCAAGGATGCTGCTCAGCACCCCACACTGCCTGGGACAAGGCCTAGCACACAGAATTATCTGATCCCAAACGCCAGCAGTGCCGAGGTTGAGGAGCCCTCTCTACCAGGCGTGTGACAAGTTTAGTTGCTAGTGTGGTTTTTCAGGAATTAATATAGGAATCAGTTGCCTACAAAACTGTCTGACCATAAATCCTGAGAGAGAAGAGACATTCTGAGAGCATGGGTTACACGTGAAGCTGCTGTGCACAGAGTGCCAGGAGGTGGCCAGAGTGAGCTATGGTTCTTGATCTGTAAGATGAGGAATAACAAGGTACGAATCAGGGACAGGATGGCAGAGGGAGGCTGAGCATGCTGCTGGGGTGAGAGTGGAGAGTATCACGTGTAGTTTCCCCAGTGTCACATGTGGGGTGTGTGTGTGTGTGTGTGTGTGTGTGTGTGTGTGTGTATGAGCCAGGTTAAACTTGCAGCATGTTAGGAATTACACATCCCTGTGCCTCAAAGAAATTGGTCTCTGGCAGGTCAAAGAATTTTCCTCAAAATTCAGCCCTATTTGAAACTTGCAGTACTAGAACAGGGTCTGTGTGACCCCCTAAGTGTCTTCANAACACGATCCAGCCATTAGAATCTTGCAGAATTACACCCAAGTNTTGTGTCACTTGGAAAGATCAGGATTCTTCCATAGGAAAGTTAAGAAACCCAGACCTGGAAAATAGGCTCAGAGGGCTTTGGGGTCTAGCTGTAAAGCTGCTCCCTTGGGCTAGTGATGGGCTTTTGGGGTCCCTTCTCAGAAGCCACATTGGCTGCTAACTTTATGGCAAGTTTCAACCAGGCCAGGCCTGAAGGAACAGGTGAAGGTGACCATGACCATGAAGGGTGTTTTGGTCATCTCTTTGTAGGGGTCGGGGTAGGGGTAGGAGGAGGTGTCAGGATTAAGGATTCCCCAGAAGCCTCACTGGCAGTTACCTAAATGTAGAACCGTCTTAGTCTATTGCTAAACAGAATACCTAAGACTGTGTAGTTTATAATGAAAAGAGCCAGGGATGACAAGATGGTTCAGTAGATAAAGGCACTTGCTGCCAAGTCTGATGACCTGAGTTCAATCCCCCAGACACACATGGTGGAAAGAAAGAAGCAATTCCCTCAAAAGTCATTCTCTAACCTCTACATGCACACTAATAAAAAATAAAAATAAATATATTTTAAAGGAAACAATTTTTTTTTCTATTTGGCTTATACTTTGGAAGCCTAAGAACATGGTACTAACACGTACTAGGCTTCCAGTGAGGACCTCACGGCAAAAAAGCCGGATACTGGAGTGAACATGTGTGGAAGCAGGATGTGTGAGAGAACCTGGGAAGTGCTTGCTAGGCACATCATAATCTGCTTTCATCATAATTNACCCACTCTTTAGGAAGTTCATTAATCTCTTCATTATGAGGTAGCCTCGGTGACTTGTCTCCTAAAACCATCACCTCTTAGAAGTGTCACATTGAGAAATTGGGCCTCGCCATGTGTTTTGATAGAACCATATCCAAATCATAGCACGAAGTAGGTCAACTGTCTGTCCTTGGGTGGGTTCATCTTCCAAAAGCTTACAGGCAGATGAGGCAGGCAGGCAGACAGACAGACAGACACACACACACACACATACACACACACATACACATACATACACACACACACACATACACACACACACACACACACACAGACACAAGCAAAGCTCTGCCCAGTGAAAGCAGGTGATGCTCACTTAGCTCCCACCTGGATCTAAGCTCCCTGGGGGGCCTTTCCTGACCCCATCCCCAGCAGGCTCATCTCCCACTGACCCATGTTCCCACTACGGCCCTGTTCCCAGGTTGGGAAAGGAAGACACAGCTCCCCTTGGCCCTGCCAGCTTTCACAGGAGAAACACAGGTTGCATTTGCTAACCCTCCACAACAGGGCACAAGTCCACATGCTGTTTGACTCAAACAGAATAGCTATTTCTTTTCAAGATAGAAAAATAAAACACAAGGTAGGGCCCCCTACCCTCAGAGTTCTGGGGGTGGCTTCGAACAGCNAGGAGGACCCATGGGAACCAGGCAGCACTCTCACACCCATCATTACACTCCCCACCCTTGTGCCCTCTATGTTCCTTCTTCAGCTTGTACCATGACGGGTACTAGTTGCCTGCAGCACTGGGACCAGGCCCTTCTATGAGCAAGAACCAGGTCCGATTCATCCCCATCTCTCTAGGCCTTGTGGTACTTGGGCTGATCCCACTAGGATTACTGGGTCTCTACAGTCCCGCTGTCGTGGGGCTTGTCTTGATGGGTTTGCCAGTCTTGGTGAAGCTTCCTTGGGCCTGTAAACACCATCCCACATTAGTAGTTATTGCTGTGGCCTACCCCACCGCACAGGTCTGAAGTACGCCTTCCAAAGCGCTCTGCCCTCTGTCCATTCCACTTGTCTCAGGTCAAGTCCTCTGTAGCTGTCATAACCTCTAACCTGGCCAAAGCCATCATCCAAAATGTAAATTATACCCTGTACCCTTCTCCAGCTGTCTCCCTCACCTTCCAACTAGGAATCCTTCAGCAGTCTCCACGGCTTTTTTAAATTAAAGCCCACAGTTCTTACAATGGCTCCGAGTGTCCCTCACGGCCCAGCTCACTTGCAGCCACTTCTCACACACTAAGTCCCAGATACGCTGACCTTCTCCCTGTTTCTCTGTGTTCCATGAGTTCCCCCTGGACTTCCTCTTACACTCACATCCACACATAAACACACTCCTGCCATTCACCCTCCAGCCGCACCCTGCTCCATTTTGGGTCCCTGTCCCATGCTCCGTTCACCTTTGTTATTCTGACTTCCCTTCCTGTGGCAGTTACGTATTTCTGAGAGTGACTTTTAAATATGTCACCCGCACTGGGCTATAAGTTTCATGAGAGTGGGGACCATTTTTCTTTTTGAACAACATTATGCCCTCAGTGCCTGGTATNTATTTTTAAATGGGTGAATAAATGAATCCATCAGTCAGTCAGTCATGGGAAGGCATTAACTTGGGAGGCTTGAGACTTGTCTCTGCTTTCACTCATTGGGGGTCTTAGGAAAATCTATCCTTACCCTTGACTGACTCTATGTTACAAATATTCACCCAGTCTACAATTGGCCTTTAGTTGTCTATTAAAGGTTTGTTTTTTTTTTTAATTTAAGGTGTCTATGAGTTTCATTTCAATTATTTGCAATTATTCAAATTATTTCAATTATTTTCCTTTGGAGCTTCTTCTTTGTTTGGAATGGTTCAGAGTAAACTTGTGTCTATTGAGGAGGCTCCTTTCTTCAGAAGAAATCTATGAGTGAGGCTGCAATAGCTGTGGCTAACTTCCCAGGAGCCTCCATGAGTGGAGAGCCCGGCTACTGCAGGATGGCAAGAGAGAGCTGGTGGGTGAGATGCTGTCTTTTCTGTGGCTTTGTTCTTAGGACTTTTCNCCACAAGAGAGCAAACTTATATTTGTTAAATTCCCTCAATGATGCAGGCATTTTGTTGTAATTCCTTAATCCTCATGGCTACACTCAAATGAAGTTAAATAACTTGGATGTCATTTTGAAAGGTATGACAGGAAAATGGTGAGTGTCCTGAGCAAACATGGCAGAATTGACATGCATGTTTGTCTAATATTAAGTCCTCTGCTTATCCTTAACCCAAACTATTTACAGACCTCTGTAAATTACCCTGCAGGCCTCCGGCTATAGAGTCACAAATGCAATGAAGTTGAAGGAAGTGCCTACAGCTTTTGGACAAACATTGGATGTAGGCAACTGATATCATGTTTAAGATTGGAAAAACAAAGCNTAGGAGAACTAAGCAAACGTAAAAACAAGACCAGTTTCAGGAAAACAAAGAGTAATATCCCAAAGGAGAAAAACAGAGATGGTATAATACAGTACTTGTAGGGGACTAGCAACCA
>LZPO01027400.1:388043-401269 GCA_001675575.1 Neotoma lepida | reverse complement strand
TCCTTAGGGTTATTTCCTATGCTATTTGAATCTTCCTCAGAAAGTTCTTACCTGTACCAATATTTTTGAAGTATTTTTCCCTAGTAGTTTCAGTATTTCAGGTTTCAAATTAAAGTCTTTAATCTATTTTGAATTGANTTTTATGAAGAATGAGANGTATGGATCTAAATTTTATTTTTCTGCCAGTGAATATTCATCCCATTTTGCCAGCACTAGCTGTTGAATGCACCATCTTTTGTTCCAGTGTNTATGTTTGGCACCTTTGTCTATANTTTGGTAGCTGTGGNCATCTGGGTTTACTTCTAGGTCTTCTAGAGTGTTCCTTGTCCTGCATGTATGTCTGTGTGCCGTTACCNTGCTGTCTTTGTCCCTATGGCTCTGCAGGATAATTTGAGATCAGGTGTTNGGATTCCTCAGCAGTGCTCTTTCTGCTTANGATTGCTTTGGCTAGTCTTGATCTGCTGTGCTTCCATATGAATTCAGGATATTTTTTCTACTTCTGTGAAGAATGTCAGTGAAATTTTCATGGGGATTGCATTAGGTCTGTAGATCGCTTTTGGCAAGATAACCNTGTCACAATATGATATTTAATTTGCTAATCCCGAAACATGGAAAGTCTTTCTACTTCCTACATCTGCTGTCACTGCCTTCAGTTTGTTTTGTTAGTGCCTTGTGTGTGTCTGTGTGTGTACACATGTTCATGTGTGTGCATGTATATGCAGAAGCCAGAGGTTGACAACTGAGGTCTCTCTCAGTTGCTCTCACCTTACTTTTTAACACAGGNTCTCTCCCTAAACCTGAACTTGGTCATTCAGATAAACTGGCTGGCCATCAAGTCCCAGGGATCTTCCTGTCTCTACCTCCCCGGCACTGGGATTGCAGGCACCCATTACCATGCTTGGTTTTTTTATATGGGTTCTGAAGTATCAAACTCAGGGCTTCATGCTTGCAGAGCAAGCACTTACCAAATAAACCATCTCTCCAGCCACTTTGTCATTATCTTAAAATTTCATTGTAGAGTTCTTTCATCTCTTGGTTAGGTGTACTTCTAGGTACTCATAATTTTTATTTGAGGAACTTGTATATGAACACACTATTGTATTTTCTTTTCTTTTTTCTTTCTTTTTTTTTTGGCTTTTGGTTTTTGGAGACAGGGTTTCTCTGTGTAGCCTTGGCTGTCCTGGAACTCGCTCTGTAGACCAGGCTGGCCTCTGCCTCCCGAGTGCTGGGATTAAAGGTATGTGCCACCACTGCCCAGCTCTTGTGTTTACATTTTAAACTATGACTGAATGGTATAGTTCTATTTTAATTTCTTAGCAAGTTTATTATTTGTATGTAGAAAATGAACTGATTTTATATGTTAATTTTGTTTCCTACACGTCCTGAAAGTGTTTATCAGACCTGTAAGTTTTCTGGAAGCAGAGAACTGACTTTGACAAGTTATCCTCTGACCTCCCCACACAGTAAATGCANNTATAAAAATNAAATAATAGGGCTGGAGAGATGGCNCANAGGTTAAGGGCACTGACTGTTCTTCCTGAGGTCCTGAGTTCAATTCCCAGCAACCACATGGTGGCTCACAACCATCTGTAATGAGATCTGGNGCCCTCTTCTGTATACACAATAAATAAATCTTTAAAAAAATAAAATAAAAAATANAATAAAATAATAAAAGTTTTCTAGTGAGGCCTGTAGGATCTTTTAAGTACAGATTTGTGTTATCTGCAAATAGGGATAATTTAACTTCTTCATCTCCTTTGGTAACCCTTTCACATTTCTTTTTTGTCTTATTACTAAGACTTTGACACCNTAAGTGAGAAGAGTCTAGAAACTGGGTGCCCTTCTCCTTTTTATCGAGTANTATTTTCCTGCCAACTANTTGTCTCNAACAGTTCTTTTAGCTAAGCATGCTGGTGATGAATACTTTCAGNCTTTGTATATTTTTTTAANTTATTTTTATTTTATAGGTGTTGGTGTTTTCCCTGCATGTNTTGGATCTCCTGGAACTGGAGTTATAGAGAATTGTGAGCTGCCATGTGGGTGCTGGGAATTGAACTCGGGACCACTGGAAGAGCAACCAGTGCTCTTAACCACTGAGCCATCTCTCCAGCCCCATGTCTTTGTATATTTTAAAGTGTTTTATTTAATCTACACTTTTGGAGGTTATTTTCACTAAATTCAGAATGTGAGTGAGGTTGGTTGTGTTATTATTGCTTTATAGTATTTGTGCATGTTCCTAATACCTCAAGCACCTTGCTAGGCTGGCTTCCCACTTGCATTGTTTCTGGTGAGAAGTCTGCTCCCACCTCCTCTTCGTTCTTGGGACATACTGTGTCATTTTGTGCTGGCCCTTAGGAGTTCCATTTTACAGTTGGGCTTGAACCTTTTGGTTCTGATGTGGCTTCGTGTACATTGCAGTTCCGTTGGTATCTTGTTCTTGAGGATTATTGGAGTCCATGAATCTGTGGGTTTGTTTTGGGCCATTTCTCCAAACATTTTTCAATCTTCTCCCTTCTGTAGGAGTAATTATACACATATTTGGTTGTGTGAAGTCATTCCACATCTCACTAGTACTCGGCCTTATGTGTGTTGTTGCTTGAAGACAGATCTCATGTATCCCAGGCTGCTCTGGGTCGAGGGTGACCTTGAATTTCTAACCCTCTTGCCTCCACTTCCCAAGGGCTGTGATGACAGGCACGCACCATCNCAGGCAGTATTAATAAGTAATACTAACTTAGCCTTGAGGATCAGACCCAGGGCCTCGTGCATGTGAGGCAAGCGTTCTGTCAACTCAGCTAAATCCTCAGCCCTTCTGCTCAGTTTTTTAAAATTATCTTTTCTCTCTGGGGGCTGAAGGGATGGCTCAGAGGTTAAGAGCACTGGCTACTCTTCCAGAGGTCCTGAGTTCGGTTCCCAGTTATCACATGATGGCTCACAGCCACCTAGAATGAGATCTGGTGCCCTCTTCTGGCGTGTGGGCATACATGCAGGCAGAACACTAGATAATAAATAAACAAATCTTTAAAAAAATATATCTTTTCTCTGGGTTCCTGTTTTCAAGCTCTCTAACTATGTTTTTTCTCTGTAGAGTTTATTATATAGTTAATCCTCCCAGCTGAATTTGTCACTCACACACCGCTTTGTGCCTCAGGATTCTGACTCTGTGTTTTATAGCTTCCATAGAGTGAGTCAACTTGAAAACATATCTCTGGTCTTCTTCAAGCTTTCATGTTTCTGTATCTAACTGTCTCCTTATAAAGCCTCAAGACTATTCAACTACTCCACTTCCAAATTCCTGCCCTACCGAAGCTGTCTTGCAGAATAATACTAGAGTTTTAGGCTACTAAGTTTTGGGTATATTGGGTAGCAGTAGATAGCCAATATTCACAGAACCTGGTATGGTAGACTTTCAGAATTTCAAACAACCCCTAAGGGTCACACTGGACCCTAAGTTACCCATGCTGAGGTTTAGGCACATGAGATGGAGTGAGGCTAGTTGCTAAATCACTTTTCCTCAACCTAAGGAGCTTCTGGGGTTTGCATTTAATATGTCATATAGATGACGAATTTTATGTATTTGTTTGTTTGTTTATTTATTTATTTTGAGACGGGGTCTCTGTGTATTCCTGTCTGTCCTGGAACTCACTATGTGTATTAGGTTGGCCTTGAACTAACAGATATCTGCCTGCCTCTGCCTCCCAAGTTCTGGGATTAAGGGCGTGCGCCACCATTCCCAGGTAGATGATGATTTTTAAGCAAGCATTTTAGTTTGCCACTGTCTTTGAAATATCCTGTCTCCCAAAAACCCCTCAGCTGGGCTTGTCTTACCCTTTTCCCAGAGCTCTGTTCTCTGCATCCAGTTTCCAGAATTTGTGGTCAGGTGTTCTGGGTACTCTGGCAGGTCTCCCTGGTAGCTGGGGGAGCCGGGGCAGGCTCTGTGGTGGAGACAGCAACAGTCATGGCTGTGGAGCCCTGCTGCAGACAGACAGGATGCTGTGTTCTTAGCTCATGAGCCATCTGTACCAATAGACATGGAGCTAGCGATGAGCAGGTCAGCAGCAGCTTCAAGGGATGAGCTCAGACACGCAGGCTGAGGAAACATTATCAGCCAGTGCCCATGAGTTCAGACCCAGGAGAAGGAGGAAGCGCCTTAGAGCTTGTGTGCTCTCACTGTNTGCCCANAAGACTTTCAACAAGCTGTGCTAGTGTAGTGCAGACTATGAACTNGGCCCCTTCCAGAGCCAAAGTNTCCAAGCCCTGCCCCACAGGGAACCTGTCTACTTTGTCTACTTTGGACACTCCCCGCCAAGAAAATCCCAGGACCTTTGTGGTTGGAGTGTTGTCTGAGAGGATAGAAGCAGATACTCATTGCCCCTAAGACCCACATGTTCAGGGACAGGATTTCAAACACGGCCCCACTCTCTGCAGCAGATCACAAGCCATTGTCTTGTCACAGTGGCCCCATGGAGTCAATGTTATTATTCTACAGGGGAGCAAATTTAGGTGAGGACTAAACTAGGAGGAAAAGCACCAACCCTTGACTACTCTAGGCCAGCAGGTCAAAGTGTATTCCTAGGGCCACCAACATCAGAAAATTAAGCAGAAATACAAATTCAGCTACTTTTCCCAGAACTGTGGAAGTCAAAATTCCAGGATGGAGTCCAGTGCTACTCTAAACAGACAGGCCCATGATGAGCAGTTCGTTCACCCTAAGCCCACAGTTCAAGTGACTGTAGGAAAGCAAAGATAAGAACTCAAAGCACACAGGCTGGAGAGATGGCTCAGTGGTTAAAGGGTTAAAGAGCACAGGCTGTTCTTCCAGAGGACCCGGGTTCAATTCCCAGCACCCACATGGCAGCTAACAATTGTCTGTAAACTCTAGTTCCAGGGGATCTCATACCCTCATACATAAGTGCAGGCAACACACCAATGTATATAAAATAAAAATAAAGAAAAAACCAAATAAAAAATAAATATAAAAAAAGTTAAATAAATAAATAAATAAAAAGAACTCAGCACACATCTGTATCTTTCCTCAACTGGCTTCATTGACTGTGCCCTGTCCTCTGAGGTNACCAACCATGTGACAAACACTATGGTGAATCTCTTCCCAACTCCACACTCACTGACATNATGAAATTGGCAATGAAGGAAAGAGACCTGTGTCCTACAGAGGATGACAAACATGTGACCTGGGGGCTTTGTTTTCCTTATTATCAAACCACACAAGCCCAGACCTCTGTGTTCTAACAAGCTCCGGGGGGCTTGGGAGACAAGCTCAGGTTTACATGGGATGTTTGGTAGACGCCTTACAAGTACTTTCACTACAATGTTAACACATATCACACTGCCGAACCAGGAGAGCAGTCTCCTTGGGACCACCACACCTAACCCCAACACCCTCAGTTTATAAAAGCTTCACTCTTGACTTTTGGGAAGGTTGGGGGTTCAGTATTGGGTGAAGCCACAGGTTGGTGCCAAGGTCCCTTGCAGTGATGGGGCCACACAGGGATTCACTGGAGTACAAAGGGACTCCTAGATCCCAGAGTCCCCTTCTGGCTCTCTCCCACAGTGGCTTCTTGGAAGCAAGCTGAGCTGGTGGGAAGCTCTGTCACAAAGGTGGGGAGCAGAGTGGGCAGGTGGGAACTCGTACCCCAGCTCACTCTGCTAGCAGCAGAGAGGGGAGCCCGCAGTTTGCCTCTATCCTCTATCACCTCTATCCTCTAGTGCAAGGAGATGGCAACAGCAGCATCTCCCTCACAGAGCTCTTAGATCAAGTCAGTCATGTAGGTTTAAGAGCCGGGAACATAATCCCAGTTCCCACAACAGAAGCTATTTCTGCTTTTTCCTTTAGCCTCAGTAGAAAGTAATGTCAGTGAAGATATTGTTNCTCCCATTGTGTGGATGACAGTTATTGAGGCAGAGAGAAGACTCAGCAAAGTACNCCATCAGAGACAGTTACCGAAACAGCAAGTGCCTAGACGCAGTGATGGACCTCGCACACGCCCTCTAATGAGCACGTTCCCGCATCCTGGGGCGGCTGTCCTAATTTATTCCCTGTAGCTCCAGGTTCCCTAGCAAGAACACAACCAGTAATTCACTTACAGCAATTACCAGCTGGATCCCTGGCTTATTGCTATAATTTCCCTAGAGCAAGCATCTGTGGGTACAGATAGCATTCTGCCTTGATGTTGCTTACATGAGAAGAGGCATTTCCATATGTCCCCAAAGCACCGATGCCAGCAGACATAAGGCTCCCATTACCCTGCTATGGTCAGGATCTGCCAGAGAAGGCCTGACTCAGCTGCAAGCTAATGCTTCATCTTTCTGTCGCCGCCCCCCCCAGCTTCCTTATCTATGCAAGAGGACTATAGTCCCATGTGGGGATGTTGTGAGGACTCACTAAAATGTTCCTGGCCCAGGAGGAGAGTGTGTGCTAGCAGGCATAGGAGAGGGGATGGGGTGTGGTGAAGCANACACNGGGCTTCTNAATTGGTCAAATGCAGACTCAGGGATATATCCCCCCAACCTGGTNNGGAGTCCAGACATAATAGAGGGATTTACTTAGCTAACACAGTTCTCAGCCCCATGTGGTGGTACACGCCTTGAATGATGGCACTCAGGAGACAGAGGTAGACAGATCTCTGTGAATTCAGGGTNGACCTGGTCTACATAGTGAGTTCCACACCAGCCAGGGTTACATAGTGAGATCGTGACTCAAAACAAAGCACACACACAGTTTGCTCTCACCTATGCTAAGGCCATCCCAGGAACTAATTCATTCATGCTCAGAACAACCCTACAAGGAACTCCAGATACACAGATAAAGAAACTGAGGTACAGAGAAGTGACACAATTTATCTGAAACTGAGCTCAGATTTGAACCTGGAGAGCTGACTGCAGGAATGGAGTTTAAAATGGCTTTCCATAGAGAGGATAGAAGTGTAGGTATTCAAGCCACATGGAGTCAAAGCTAAGCAAAGCTGAGTATGCATGATATGAAGGAACTCCCCTGGAGAGTAAAGAGGGCTCTTACTAGCCTGTGGGTATGGGAAGCAACACCTCCTCTCTTTGGGGAGGACTTACCAAGCAGGAATCTGGCTTACGGAACTCTCCTGAGAAGTTAGGGACAATGTCCCTTTATACAGACATATAGACGGAGCTTCAGAAAGGGCATCCTAGGGGTCCTGGAGCTAATACANTGTAGATTCCAGGGGACAACTATGCTTACCTGTGACAGAGAGATGGCACTGTCTAGGCTGGTGACTGTGCGTGTTGGTGACTCCTATTCTGTAGGTAAAGAAGTAAAACCGCAGGCTGAAGATGCAGTTCAATGGGAGAGCATGTACTTAGAATATGAGAGGTCCTGGGTTCGATCCCCAGCACTGCAATAGAAATCTCTTAATAATTCATGGAGCTGGGCATGGTGACATACGCCTTTAATCCCAGCACTCTGGAAGCAGAGGCAGGTGGATCTCTTGAGTTTGAGGCCAGCCTGGTCTACAGAGTGAGTTCTAAACAGCCAAGAGAAACAGAGAAACTGTGTCTCAAAAAAAACCCAATAATAATAATAATAATAATAATAATAATAATAATAATAATAATAATAAATTGAATACACAAACCAAGAAGAGAAATGAATGAAACCTCATCCTGCCTGGCAATGGAAGATTGGATTCACACAGATATGTGATGCTGTCTATCCCCGATGTCACCTCCAGGGCTCTGGAACACTACTCGCCTTCCTCTCTCTCACTCTCCACACCTGGGGTCTTAGCNGCCCAGGAAACCACAGTGAGCCTTTGGAATGGAGAGGCAAGGGATGGAGGAGCGCCCAGCTCTGTCCCCCTGGCTGAGACTTTGCTTTGTCTTGCACTGGGGAGTCCCAGCCCACTCCTTGTTGGAAGAACCCCTCCCATCCTGCAACTGTGTGTCCAGACTGGGGGAGGGGGTATCCTCTGTGCCTGGTCCCGTGCCCCAGAAAGGAAGCACCTGCTCCTCCCTGGTACCCACCCTGCCTTGCCAGGAGATGGGCTGGACCCTGTCCTAGCACTGCCTTCCACTCCAAGGAACCCTTTCCCAGCCTTCCTAGGTTTCTTAATTTTTGTTTGTCTCCATTTCAGGGATTTATTTCTCTACAAGGGACACAAGTGACCGAACTTCTTCCAGATCCTGAGGACCCAGGGAAACACCTGTTTGAGATCACCCCAGGTAGGCCCAGGGGGCTGTTGTGTGCTGAGGGGTTTCTGGTGGCCCCATGGGGGCATGACAATCCAATCTCTTGCAGGAGGACTGACACTGTCCCCAAAGCTAAGGCAAAATTTGGGCCAAAGCTAGAAAAATGGGGGGAAGAAATAAGAAAATCCAATCTATTGTTTGGATAATTAGTTCTTGGATAAGAGGAAATGACCTTTGATACAGTTCCTCATATTGTGGTGACTGCCACCCAAGCATAAAATTATCTTGTCTCCACTTCATAACTGCAATTTTGCTGCTGTTATGAATCATAATGTAAATGTCTGATATGCAGGATGATATCTGATATGAGACTCCCAAACGGGTCGTGACCCACAGGTTGAGAATGGCTGTCTTAGGGTAAAGATGCAAACATACACATGGAAATAAGNTGACAGTCTGTTGTTAACCAATTCGGAAGACCACCATAAGGCTTNCTGTGAATCCCAAAGCAGAATTACAGTCCNAGAGAAGGGAAACAATTCCTCACAGACCCATTGTCCTGTTAGCAGTAACAGAACAGGTTTTTACAGTTCCNAGTTGGTCAGTGTGGTTCTTACTGAGCTAAGTATGTGTCTGTCAGGTGAACNGCTGTCACAGCAGGGCCCATTTTGCCAGTGTTTTATTTCCCTTGACCTCCACCTGAGACAGGATCTGGGCAATGTATTCTAGAAGTGGTCCCCCAAAGCACGAGAAAGGGCATGGGGAAAGGACCAGCCAGGATGTGCCAGTGAATGGACTGATATAATGACACCCAGCTCTGTCTCACTGGGACCATCTGAGATGGTGCAGGATGGGCCTTGAAGGTGCCTTTCCCGGGTAATGGGTGGCCGGAGGCGTTCCCACTGACTTCCATGAGCCAACCATTGAGAGACACACCCTTGGGAGTTAACTCTGGCATTTCTGGACTGTCTTATGTATGGACCAAAATGTTTGTGGACAGAGGTCTTTGAGGACAGTTGCAGATACTTGAAGAAAGAGACCACTAGCATGATGGGAAGAGTGATTGCAGGGGTGGAGGCAGGGGCAGGCCACTTCAGGGAAGTACTGAGTGTTCAAGATACTCTGGGGGGGTCGGCTCTGTGAGCCACTAAATTTATAATCACAGAGAGGTGTAGTAGACACCCCCAAACACCATGAGAAAGTGACCTGGCTCTTGCTGTCTACCAAGGGGTAACANGAGCCCAGGCTAAGAAATCTGCAGGCTATTATCCTGGGGATTCTGGATGAAATAGTATATACTTCTCAGATGGGTGTTGTGGCACAGAATTTTTTTTTTAATTTTCTAGACAGGGTTTCTCTGTGTCTGTGTATTCCAGCTGTCCTGGAACTCATTTTGTAGACCTCAAACTCAGAGATCCGCCTGTGTCTGCCTCCTGAGTGCTGGGATTAAAGCATGTGCTAAGCTTGGGTGTGGACATTTATGTGAGCCATTGCTCTGTCTAACACAATACTCAAGATGCCTCTCTAAGGCAGTGGGCATGTTTCTCCCTGTTTTCTAAAAGCAGACCCTGGAGACTGGAAGGAACAGCAGCTTGTGCCGTGGCACACAGCCAGCTAGTAGTTACTCTGTGTTCTGTTGCTGCAACTAAATTCCACAGATTGAGAGATTTATAAAGAATAAAAATGAGCTGTCAAGATGGTTCGGTGGNTAGAGGTGTTTNTGTGCAGTCCTGACGACATGCGTTCCATCCTGAGATCTCACAAGATGACAGGAGAGAACTGACTCTGAAGAGGTGTCCTCTGACCTCCACACATACGCCTGCCATGGCATGTTCTTGCCTGAGTTCACACATGCATGTGCGCATACATGTACACACACACACACACACACACACACACACACACACACACGCAAACATTTTAACGAATAAAGATATGTTCAGATCATGGTTCTGGGGACCAGAAGCTTGAAGCTCAAGGGATCTTCTCACACACACAGGGGATCTGCAGAATTCCAAAGAATGCAAGACATTACCTGGCAAAAGTGGTACATCCAAGATGCAGGGCCAAACTAGCTCTTATGACAGATCCACGGTGGGGCCCACTTCTTAACGCTTCACAATGTATGTTAAATTTCAACATGAGATTTGGTAGGGANCCTGAAACCACAGCAGGCCCAAATCTAGGCCACCTGGATCCCCAAGACACACACTCAGGCTCCCTAGAGCACAGACACTTGATCCTCTGACTCTTGGATCTTTTATGCTCCAGCTGTGAGGTTTGGGGTCTCAGGAAGGAAAGCCCAAGGACCTCCTTTTCCCAGAACAGAAGCTATTGCCTGACTGAACACCAGACTTGGGTGGCTCTCAGAACTGCCAATATCTGTCCTTCATCATGTAGCTCCTCTTAAGATCTTAAGTAGAAGCAGGGAGGTACTGAGGCCACTCCGGGAAGGCAGAAGTGGTGGCCAAGGGACCGCTCGGGCTCTGAGGACTGCACACCCGTGCGCAGAGAGAACTCAACACTAGGTCTGGTAGGGGCTCTGGGGTGGCTCGCCTTCTCCCTTCCTCTTTCCAGGGGCTTTGCAATCTTTGGGACTTCCTACCAACCTGGTCCCAAGGGACTCAGGAAGTTATGGCTACAGTTGGGAATGTTCCACTCCCTTTATAGCCCATGGAAATGTGGCAGCCTAGTGATGCTAGGTGAACCTCTGTGAGGTCAAACAGCTGGCAGAAGAGGAACCTGGACCTCCTAGGTCAGCCTGCCCCAGGCTGAGCTCCATGTGACCACANTTCCCAACAGAGGCTCTGGCCAGGGGCCTTGTTGTAGCTAGAAAAGGNATAATAATGGTAGTAATAAGGGTGGGGCCCNGAATGACAGTAAGTACTGTAGTATCAGCTATGACAAAGCTAAGGCGGGAGGATTACAATTTTGAGGCCAGTGTGGACAAGGAAGGAGTAAAAGAAGGGAGGGTTGAGTAACCCCACCTTANACCACAACANCAACCAAANGAAGCTCAGTGAACCTTGTCACTCAAAACTCAGTAGCCCCTGGTATGTCCCTGATGTTGAGTTGGCCTCCAGGGCCCCTGGGGAGAGCAGGACAGAGCCTCTCCNTTAGAGAATCNGGGNACATTGCCATCCTGAGCTCNAGACAAGGTAAATAGTTTACTTACTAGGTTGAAGCTAGTTACCTGGGGGCAGAAACAGGAAANGTGGCCGGGAGGGTCCANGTTGGTGTCTCCCAGCATTAAGGTAGATGAACCAAAGGCTGGGAAGGAGAGAGGTTGTCTGTACAGATAGGGCTTCCACACCACTTCTGAGGGTGCCTGAGTGATCAGTCTCAGGCATGGAGAGCCGAAAAGAACAGAAAGACACCTAATAGTGAATCTTGGGTCCAGTGCCCCTAGAATCAATGGCAGGACAGGAGGAGAGAAGAAGGACGTATTGACAGTGTTCTGGCAGGCACAGGGCCANGCAGGATCCTGGGACAGTCCCTCTTTTTCCAAGGGGTCCCCTCATCCCCCAAGAAGGAAAACTTGACAGCCCTTGGAAACNTGATCATTCTTAGCATGATTATGTGTTGCATCATCTACTTAAATTTAGTTCATAGATCCTGTTGTGGCCTTCGACCCTATAGAAAGTGACAATTGTGTAACGAAGTGGAATATGAGGGAAAACCATGCTCTCNGTGCCATCTAGTGGAAGAACCTGACAAGGCTCAAATCACAGGTGTGGTGCAGGCCATCTCCAAGCAACCCTTTCATCCGGGCTCAGCCTCTGGTGACCAAGAGCCACGGATCCAGGCACTGAGCAAAGCATAGNAGGACTGTGTCACTGGGAGCAGGCCTCCTCTTGTCTGGCTATGGTCCATGGCTCCATNCCGACCTAGTCNGTATACAGAACATGCANGTCACTGTCTACTAAATTTGAGAGAGCTGAAAAGCGTGGTTTCCAGCACTTTGTGTCTTGTTTGGATTGCTTGTTAAGTAGCTTTTGTGTGTTGGTGGGGGGCACTCGTATGGGGTGTTCAACAGTGAATACTTCTGACTAGTAGGCAGCTGGTCTCCATGCATCTTCCTGCCTTATGGTTTCGTCTGAGCATCAAAGTCATCGCCAAGCTAGGCACCACTCCTGGGAGAGGCACTGGTCCAGTCCTAGAAGTGGCTGTATTATTTCTCCCAGCCGGCTGGCCAGAAGGAAGTCACATGGCCTCACATCAGCGCGGGGGATTCTGTGAAGCGTAGTTCACCTGTGCTGGGACCAATGACGAGGCTGGTTTTATGAGAGTTGGTAGACCCGCCACGCTGCTTAAAGAGCTATTTGTCTAAGAGTCACAGAGATAGGCACATTCTCACTCTCACAGCAACACAAAGAGTGTGATAATAGGACCAACAAAATCCAAGTCTGACAACTTGATCCAAGATGAACTTTCTACATGGTAGAAAAAAAAAGAGCCAGCTTCTGAAAGTTGTCCTTTGACCTCTGTGAATGCTGTGGAGCGTGCACCTGTGCACGTACACACACATGAATAGAAATGTTTTAAAATATAGAATATGATAAGAACAGTTCCCTCCTACACACCCATCCATCTCTTTATTCCAAACTGTTCAGTGAGTGGATAACGGAATTTGAAGCAAGTATTGAAACCCACAGGGTGTCAAGCTCATTGCCAGAGTGGAAACCAGTCCCCTGTGGTGACTCTCACACCTCAGCAGGGGAACTTCAGATTCTGGCATGGGGCTGGCAATGAGCAGAGGTTGAGCATAGTGTGGTGACTAAGAGACTTAGAATCTTCAAGAGAGGGCCGAGGAAGGACTAACTGGTAGTGAGCCTGAGGAGACTGTGGTAATGGGATAGATAATTAAAGCTGTGGCCCCTGTTTGACTGACAGTATTTATTAAAAACAGGAAGAGGAAGGTGGATCCGTCTAGTGATGCTGGCTTGGTCTGTGGTCACCCTGCCCTATTCCTTTACCATGCTTACCATGCTAGAAGCAGAAAACTTCCCTGGACTCCTTGCTCCAGAAGGCACTGATATCCCAGCCCT
>LZPO01027400.1:355628-368722 GCA_001675575.1 Neotoma lepida | reverse complement strand
CACGCACACGCGTACACACACACACACACACGCACACACACACACACACACACACACACGAACAAATTCCTTTCGCTCAGAAAAGTCCTTTAGTTACTGATATTTCACTGGACCACCAGCTGAAGCAACTGCTGTTCTTGTTGATTTCATTCCTGGTTGTTCCTGAAGCTAAATTTTTACAACAGAACATTTTAGCTTCTTGTTTGTGTGTGAAAGTGTATTTGAAGAAGTAGAAAAATTCCAATAATCTGAATGGAATCTGGCAAAGAGAGCCTCGAAACTTCCCCTAGTGCCCAAGACTGGTTTAGCAGCAGCATCCTTGTGGCTTTAAAACCCAGTGCTGGAGTTTGTCCAGAGGCCATCGGCTGGCTGAACTCAGCGCACAGCACACAGCCGTGTGGGACACTGCTGCAAGCCAAGCTCAGGGTAGTGGTGGTGTCCTCTGTATGACTGATTGCTGCAGAGGCAGGACTGGGNCCCAGGTGCTCCCAGAGAAATGAGAGGCCGTGCTGCAGGTCTGTTCTGCAGAGGCCATGAGTGCCTGAGCAGAGGGCTGAGGTACCTGCCTGACGTCATTCTTTCTAGGAGTGTTTCTAGGTATGTCTGTGTGTAGGGCTATGGGCCATATTGACCCAGTTCCTCAGTATCGCATGGTTGCCTAGAACCAAGTTAGATCTAGGCTGGGAAGCAACAAGAGAGCAGAGGGCAGGGCCCTGAGACTCAGATGCTGCTGACCCCGAAGCTGCTTCATCTCCTGCCCTCTCTGGGGCTTTTGGCTCCTCACTCTTTGCACTGGTCAGAAGCTCTTTCTGCTCCCAGAAACCCTCACTCCCTTCTCCTTGTGCCTCCTTATGTCTTTAGAAGCCCAAGTCCTTTATCAGAAAGTATAGTCCGCCCACCGCCACTGCCAGTCTGTGTCCNCTTTGTGCCCNGTGGGACCTACCCATCATTCTGTCTTCCGTCCTAGCACCCAGGGCCCATCTGCCCTGCCTGACTCCTTTTATCCCCACTTGACCCCCACACTCTTGGCATCCTCCACCNTTGCTGGACCAGTGAGCTATTCTGATGCTCTGAGCTCCTGAGGGACCCCTAGGCCCCTCTGTCCCCCCTCGTTGCTGGTGGCTGCACCCATCCAGTTTCATCTGTGTCTATGTGACTGGCCCTTTTGCTCTGTTTCATTCCATTTGCTGTGGCTTCCTGAGTTCTGTCTCTCCAGGACCCTGAAGACTGAGCGGATGCAGACCCNCAGCCTNCAACTCTCCTNTGCAGCATCTNTCTCAACCAGCAGGCCACAGCCTCCAACAGTCCTCTGCAGCATCTATCTCAAGCAGCAGGTGCAGGCCTTGCCCAGCTCTCAGCCGGAGCCTTTCCTACCTGCCTGCCCCTCTACAGAGTTGCTGTCTTTCTGCTCTGTCTTCTTCCCTTCTGCTAGCAGAAGGCTGGTTCTCTGTGATTCAGTTCCTGGACCACCTTCCTTCTTGTCACCTGCACTGGCTTCCAGGCTGGCCATCCCATGCCTGTTCTAGTCTGCTGCCCAAGCACTGTNCCATNCGCAAACCCAGTCACATGTGTCCCTCCTCAGACCTGCCTTGCAGTCTTTGTATACAGAAANGGCTTGGCTCNTTAGTCTGGTGACATATCTCTCCAGTCCCTGGCCAGCTTGTCCCACCACGTTGTCTAAACCTCTCTGGTCCTATGTACTACTCTGTATGCCTTTAGCCATGCTGAGAGGAATTGAGCCCGGCAGGTGGCCTGAGCCCACTGCTGCCTCTAAGCCCCTGGCCTGCAGGCCCCATTCACTTCATTCCTCAGAGATGGAGTTGGTCTGATGGGCTGTCCCCAGTAGTCATCTCATGTCACCTCTGTAAAGGCACTGTACCTATGTGTTTTGTGAACACTGGAAAGCAGAGTGTAGGCAGGCGGGGTGATACTTTGACTCCCCACTGGTTAGGCCCAATGTGTGACTCGGGCCACCCAGCAAATCCCNGTGGCAGATTGTTTGAAAGAGTCTAGCCCACACTGCCAACAGTGAGCTCTGAGGATGGCATCTGGGGCCAGTGGCTGGGGCAGCTTGTGTTCAACTCAGCTCCAGAGGCGGTGGAACAGGATGTGGGTGGAGCAGAGGCTGGGAATGATGGCCAGAAGGTCAGCGCCCTGTGACTGTGGAGAGTGCAAGGCTCCACAGCATCCTGCCTGTGGCTCAGGGTTTGTGCAGGTCCCACTGTGTTTCTGAGAAATGTCCTCTGTCAGTCACCTCTTCCCCATTCAAGTGTCCCAGGCAGAAGCCTTGTGGGTTCCTTAAAACAGGAACTGGCCTCAGGCAGAGCTTTAGTTCCATNTCCTAGCCAGGCTAGCCCTCCCTTCCCTGAGCCTCTTCATTGCCACCTACATTTCAGACCTGCGCACCANTCTCGAGCGGCCTCAGAAAGCCCAGTGATTTTCTCAGCTCTTCCCTTTTCTGGTTACAACTCAGAACCTCNGTGTGTGTATCTAAAAGGAGAAATAAGCCACCCCTGATGACCTCCCAGGCCCATGGCAGCTTGATCTCAGAACTGCTCTGCTCCTAGCAATGGCCAGCAACAAGCCTGGTGCTGTTTTCCCTTAGACAGAGCTGGCAGCAATCTGGCTAGAATGGGGGTGCTAAGGTATTGGTTGGGTCAGTGGCCCTCCTTTGACCATGCTTAAAAGCAGGTCTACTTANCCAGCACACTGTCGAGNTCAACCCTGCAGGTCTTCAGGTTGGTGATGGTGGGGGTTCTTGAAGAGTCAGCCTTCTTAAAGAGGCCTGATGCCCCTTTAGGACTAAAAGCCTCCTAGATACCTCCAGAGTCCTCAACTGCCGGTAAATATACGTTCTCATCTTGGTAGTTTGTGGGTCCTTGCACGGATAGGAGAACCATCTCTGGGAATGTTGGGACCAAAGTAGGGAACATTCAAATGAATCAGTCCCACAAAATAACTCTCCATAGCACTCCCAACTCCACCCACCGGAGTTTATGTATTTTGCTGGNCCCTTCCACCATATACTCCAGAACTAAACTCTTGAACAGTTTATTTTCTCATAACGTAGAACCTGTCCATTGAAGTACACCACAACTCAACAGCTATAGTGTGGTCACAGAATCGCCTGGCCATAACCATAATTTAAACACTCTCAGTACTCCCATGCCCATCAACAGCCACTTCTACTTCTTGGGACAGCTGTCCCTCACCTGTCACCCTCGGCTGACATCCCCAGGCAATTGCTAAACCACTTTCCTGCCACCTGTGGACTTTGGTTTTATGTAGTGCCTTCATTCCTTTTAATAGCAAAATAATATTCCTTAGTATGAATATACTACATTTCGTTTATCCATTCATCGGATGCTTTAGATTGTATTTTGATGACCTTTTTTTTCTGAGAGTTTTTTTTTGTTTGTTTTTGTTTTTTTGAGACAGGGTTTCTCTGTAGCCTTGGCTGTCCTGGAACCCACTTTGTACACCACACTGGCCTCAAATTCAGAGATCTTCCTGCCTCTGCCTTTAATCCCAACATTCTGTGTTAGTGCTGGATTAAATCGTGTGTCACCACACTTGGGTTTTGTTTTTTTCTTCTTTTTTTGAGACTTTTTAAAGTCTGCATTCATAAGGGATATTGGCTGGAAGTTTTCTTGAGATACCTTTGTGTTCAGTATCTCAGGAATACTGACTATGTTNAAGGAATTGAGAAGTGCATTCTCTTCTATTGCTTTTAAGTCTGTGAGCAGTTGGTGTTAATTTTTCTTTATATGCTTGATAAATTCATCATTAAAGCCAGAANTATTTATTATTGATTAAAGGTTTGTTTACGTTTTGTTTCTCTCGAGCTGTTTGTTTGTCAAGGAGTTTTTGTTTCATCTAAGTCATGACAGTGAGCTGTTCATGTCATTGCCTTTTAGTTTGGTTCTGTAAGATTGGTAGCGATGTCCACATTTTCATCCCTGCTGCAGTAACCTGAGCTGTCTTCTTTGTCCTGACTCATCTGCCTCAAGTCTGTGAAACCTGGGTAGCTATCTTTTATTTTTTTTATTTTTTTAAATTTATTTTTATTTTATGTGCCATTGGTGTTTTTCCTGCATGTACATCTGTGTGAGGGTGTTGGGTTCCCTGGAACTCGGGTTGCTGACAGTTGTGAGCTGCCATGTGGGTGCTGGGAATTGAACCCGGGTCCTCTGGAAGAGCAGCCAGTGCTCTTAACTGCTGAACCATCTCTCTAGCAGCACCTCTCCCCATATCTTTTAAAAAGCATCTTTTTATTAGTTTCCACTACTGTCTCCCTAATCCTCATTTATTTCCGTTGTAATTTCATCCCATTTGTTCAACTTGAGTTTGGCTTGTCCTTGTCCAGTGTCTTCATGTGTGGGATTAAGTTACTGAGAGCTTCTCCCACACAGACATTTAGGGCTGTGTCTTCTGTGTTCACCACCGCAGACCATACATTTTGGTATGTTGTATTTTCAGTTTCCTCCTCCAAATGTTTTTGTTTTGCTTTGTTGGATTTTGTTTGTTTGAGACAAAAATCTCACAACATATCCCAGTCTGGAAGTTAAAATCCTCCTGCCTCTGCCCCCTCTGNGCTGGAACCACAGACATATGCCATCACACTCGGCTCTTAAGCTTTTCAAAATGTCTGGGACTTCTGAGTTTTCCAGAATTCTGTTTAGTCTTCCCATTGTCCAGCCCCCAAACTTCCTTTTTATTTATTTCTAGTTTGATAAGTCAGTAAGCATACATTTATATTTTTAGTCACTTCTTCAGAATGTCTAAGGCTTGCTTATAATTTAGTCTACTATGTATTCTGGAGTATATCCTATGTTGACTTGAGAGGAATGGTAGTCTGCTATTGCTGGGTGGTACATTCTATAGATGTGTCTGGTCCAATTGGTTCCTCTTGGTGACTGAGCTAAATACACATTTGTTGACTTACATTCCTGGTTGTATAAGTTCTTCATTTCTTCATGTAGTATAGGAGATAATCTGATGCTTTTTCTGATGTTCTTTTATTTTGTGAAAAAGATATTCAGTTATCTTTGCTTTTTTTGTTTAAGTAGTCAGTCTTTACAGAGTTTATAGTGAATGTAATTGCTACTATGGTAGCTTTGTTATTTTGTTTGTTTGTTTTCGGGGAACAGGATTCTCACGCTGTAGCCAAGGCTGGCTTGGAATTGTGTAGTCTAGGCTAGCCTTGAACTCATGGCAATCCTGAGTATATAAGCAACCACTACCAGCCCCGATAAGGTCTGGTATGTAAGTTGTTTTGCTGTTTATTTTCTGTACCTCTTACTCGTTTTGTTGTTTGTTTGTTTGTTACTGGATTTTTTGTTTGTTAAACAGACACTTTCTAGTGTACTGTTTCTAGCATTTTATTTTATTTATCTTAAAGTTCTGATTAATACTGTCTTCACTTCAGTGGCATAAACTCTTTATCACCATGTGTCTCTGCTCCCTTCCTGTCCTTGTGTCTCTATTGTGGTATTAATTACATCTTTGCAATTACCACAGTTTTGTAGGCAATGCTTTGTGTAGTTATGTTTTAGACAAAAATATACATTTAAGCTGTCTTTTATATCTAGTTATATAGGTGTTCTTTATTTCTTCATGTGGGTTGGGTGAACATCTATCTACTGCCTTCTTATTTCACATAGGTCTCAAATTAGTATTTCAAAAAGGACAGATCTGCTGGGCAGAGCACTTGGAGTCCTTGTTCATCTGGGTTGGTCTTNATTTCTCCCTCATATTCCAAGAATGCTTTTGCTGGATGTAGAATTTGTGGTTGATTGCTTCGCAGCTTCTGTATTTTGGAATATACTCCCACTTCTTCCAGGCTTTGCTAGTTTCCGGTGGAAGACAGGAGTNAACCGCATTAAGAACCACGTGTCAGTCCGCTTTCTTTGGNGTCTTTCGAGGTTCTCTGTATTCTGACGGCTTGCCTGTGCCTTTGTCAGGTGAGAAGCATTTCTCAATAGTTTGTGACTCTGCCTTAGTCTCACTTCTTGCTTGGAAAGAGACTCACAGTCAGACAGAGATGTGACAGCGATGCCCTCCTGGGGCTTTCCTGTGCAAGGGCACACTCATGGCCTTCCAGAGCTCCAGGAACAGGCAGAGTTCCCCGTGGATATTTCTTTTCCCTGCTTGATCTTAAAACTGAAAAAACGTAAAACTTCTTTTTAAGCTTTGGCTAAGTGTTGTTTGCCCCGATTTGTATCACAGCTGTAATGTGAAAGAATTGCTTCTCCTCCTCCTCCTCCTCCTCCTCCTCCTCTTCCTTCTTCCCTCCTCTTCCTCCTCCTTCTCCTCCCCTCTGCCCTCCTCCTTTACCTCCTTCTCTCCTCCTCCTCCTCTTCTTCATTTTTTGAGACACAGTTTCTCTGTGTAGCCCTGACTGTCCTGGACCTCGCTCGGTAGCCCAGGCTGGCCTCGAACTCACAGAGATCCGCTTGCCTCTGCCTCCTGAGTGCTGGGATTAAAGGCATGTGCCACCATGACCTGGTGCTTCTGATTCTGACCAATGCCCTGAAAGTAGAGAAACCGGGAGTCAGGTTAAATGATGGCAATGCTCTGTCAAGGGNTTTTTTTTAGGGAACTCAGAGCAGGTCAGATTATGACAATGCTTTGGGGATGGGACTTTTGAGACGCTAATTCCTACCAAGGTATGTGAGCAAGTACTCGTCTCCTCCAGGCAGGGCCTTGTCCCTCTTACTTAAGCTTTACTTGGAGGTGTCAATGGTGTAAGCAACCCAAGGGCTTGGGCTCAAGGAGGGAAACACTGGAGGGTCATGCAGCCAGTGGTGGGCCGGGCTCTGGATCCAGCTTTACCAGCAGGGAGCAGAATTCTCTGAGCCAAAGACGGATAGCTTTGTTCATAAGCAGAGGTCCCGGAAGTCTCACCAAGTTCGCTAAGATCTGAATTAGCATCTGCATACATTGTGGTGCTGGTGCCTAGAAAATGCCCAGTCCTGGAAATGAGTCTTACCTGACGTACCTTTATTTACATGACAGCATTAGTAACACAGAGCACTGTGTGCCAGGCTCTGACCTAGCCACTTCACATGGAGGAATTGATTCACTCCCTGTGAACCCCTGAACTCTGTTATTAATTTCCTTTAGAGATGAGGAAGGAGGTGCATCTTCCCACCAGCGACCAGCCAAATGTGGGGTTCCCATCCAGCTGCTTGTCTCCCCACTGTGTACCTGTCACTGTAGCTTTGACAGACAGCAGTGAGGTCCAGAGCATGGCAAGAGCATCATGTGTCTACACATGTGTCCTTTACTAATGAAACCTGAAACACTAGGGTTGGGGTGTCCCTGGTCATATTCGGTTTGGAAGGAGTTGAAGGTCACGCAGAGACCATCTACTTCTCCTTTGCATCTCCAGCAGTCAGGTTCTTCTCTGCAGGTCTGTGGCTTGCAGGGTCTGTCATGGGATGGTTCCCGGTGCGGTGTTGGGTGCAGTCGGTCCCCAGTCTGCTCAAGCTGACAGCTGGTTGGGAATATATGGGCTGCTATGCTTCTGGCCCTCAGCAATCCAGGTGGACACTAGGAACCACAGCACCAAGGGTGTGCAAGGGGTTCAACTCAGTGTCATACCAGGGCTGTGCAGATACAGTGTCTTTAATCAGCGGCTCCATCAGATTGTTTATGACTTTGACAGGCTTGATTATCATCAGCGATGTCACAGTGGCCTCTCCAATGTGGAACTTCTATAGATTCAGAATAGGTGGTGCCTGACCCCTGGCTGGCCGGCCTCGAATACTTTGGAGTTGAGGTGGTGGCTGTCAGGGCACCTCCTGAAGTGATTTTTTTTTTAATAATTAAACTTAGAAAATTATCTATTTTATTCTTTTATGTGTATGGGTGTTTGACCTGTATATATGTGTGTATGTGCACCCATATGTGCTTTGTGCCCATGGAGGGCAGAGGAGAATTGAACCCATGCAAAAGCAACAAAGGCTTTTAACCTCCGAGTCATCTCTCCATCCCCTTGAGAGTGCTTCTTATTTCAGACTTTTCTAAGTCTGAAAGGACAAAGCAGGACTTAGCCCAAAGCCTCTGTCTCCACTTTTTCTCTGGCCAAGCCTGCCCTTACCATCTCTTGCAGGCTCCCAGTGTTTTGCCCACTGGACCTCCACAGCTGGAGATGTGTAGACTCAGTGGTGTCATGAGAAATTCCCGTGATGCCTGTCGGTTCTCAGCAGTTCAGGCATGTTTGGGGCATGCTTCAGGCACGGGAGATGAATGGTTTCACCTGGGGAGGTGAGAGAGGCTACATCTGCTGAGTGCTGGCTGTGCCTCAGTGCACACTGAGCCTCCTTCCTCAGCCTCCCAGTACTGTGCAGGGCTCAGTGAAGGGAGGAGACTCTGAGGTTCCCAGAGATGACTAACTGAACCCCCAGCCTTGCAGATAACCTCAGGAATGCAACCTGTGACCCTCCCTCTGCCTGCCTTTAGCATCCAGCTCATTGCTCTCCCTCCAAAGCTCCAGAATAAACTTCTGGAAAGATGACAGTTTAATAGCCCTTGTCTGCCGGGACAGTGGGTCTTTGAGGTTTCTCTGGCTACCTAATAAAGCGGTGTCTGAGGAGATCTCCAGGCACTCTTCCCTCCAGTGCCCCTCCCCCGTGACCCACAGGACAGCTTCAGAGCCTGGAAATCCCTGGAGATCCGGGAGAGGTGGTGCTGAAGGGATGTCACCCAGACAGGGAACCACACCTCCCAAGAAACTCCTGGGCAGCCATTGGGAGGACTGGGCAGTGTGGCTGGGGCATCTGTCTCCTCCCTGTGAGGCCCTATTGTCCGGCTGGAGCTCTGGGCGGCTGCCCTGGTGGGGGACATTCATGAGCTGGGCTCTGAAGCCCATTCTGAGGGAGCGCTATTTGTAGAATCTTCTTAAAATACCACAACAGTGCCATTCACAGAGCGTCTGCCCTGCGTGAACACTGAAGGCCAGAACAAAGCGCCCCTGTGCCGGCATCCATCAGGACCTCCACCAAGGCGCACACACCCCCATCCTGGGTGCTCTGAGGCCAGGCCCCAGGGTCCACTTAGGGACCCTGCCTGGCCTGAAGTGTGTCCTGGGCAAAACCCATGGCCGAGGGAGCCACAGGGGTGGCATGTAGCTTCCTCTAGGAGGAACACTGGGTTCCCTTGATGTTCTCAGAAGACACCTTACCCATGCCCTCATCCTCAGCCCTGACTGATATCAGGCCTGAAATGCAGCTGGTACAAGTTATAGTGAAGACGGTCAGGGACTCAGGAGTTCAAAGCCTTTAGCATCCAGCATCAAAGGCCCTGCCCTCGCTCCTGGCTCCTGGCTCCTGTCTCCTNGTGACTGCCAGTGCCCAGTTTCATCATTAGACAGTTAGTGTCCCCACCAGCATTTTCAGGAGTGGTTGTGCTTATGGGCAATGACGGGACTTCCCCATTAGGAACTCACAAATAGGTGCCTGCCATCGCCAGGCACACTATTAGTGAATCTTGGGCTGACACAAGCTGAGCAGAACTCATGGGTAGAGCCTTTCTATACAAATGGACCATGTGCTGGACACACCCACATGACTCGGGCTCCAGGTCTGTCCTCTTCCAGCTGCCTGGTGGGGCTTCTGCACTCCTGCAAGACACTGCTAAGGCCGGAGCCCCAGGCCATGTGTCCACCCGTGCAGAAGGTTACTTGATGTTCTTGTCCCTTCCAGGGGCATCCTGAGTTGCACAGAAAACCAATCCAAAAGGTACTGGTTTAGGTACTCAGAGGACAAGAACCTGCAGAGGGTGGCAAGCAAGCCTCTCTCTGTCAGAAAAGGTGCAGCAGCCAGGACCCAAAAGCAGCTATGCCAGCCAAGACCACCGTGGAGTTCTTGAGTACCTTTGTCTTGGGCAGGCCTCTGACTCATCCCCCAGTAAGAGCTAGTCAGGAAGTCCAGGGGCTTTCCCTGGCTAGTGGTGGGGTGTTGACACACACAGGGCCACCTGAGGAGACACCCCGCCTGGCAGTGTTTGTCTGATGGGGCAAGGAGCAGCAGGAGGTAGACAACAGGATGGTTTGGGGATTCTCAACCAAGAAAGCCCATAATCATGTGACCAGGAGCCCTGGCCTTTGTATCTCANCCCCACCTAGAGAGCAGGTGGCCCTGGGAAGCAGGCACCCTTCAAAACCGGCAGGTCCACACTGCTTACTTACCACATGTCTCTGCTGCCATATCCCCTTCACTAACAGTGGGATCCCCGATGCCTTGTTCAGGGCAGCCATGGGGATACGATGAGCCTTGTGATGACTGTGTCTAGCTGAAGGGCCCCTGGCCTGTCCNAGCCTTAAGTGACTGGTAAAGTAATGGGAGTTTCTGTGGATCCTTCCATCCTCTCTCACCCCACTTGAGGCCCCACCTTCAGCTGGACCACATGTCATCCTGATGTCTTCAGAACAGCCAGACCCATGAGGTGACTGTCCTATATGAGGATATGCAGAAGGTCACTCCTGTTGGATACTTTGTGATAGAAGATCTGGCATGCCAAGGCCTGGGGGAAGGGAGACTCATTACTCTGCACACTTGGAACAGTAGGTGTCTGTTGGCAGTGGTGTACAGACAGGTTACCTTTCTGAGTTCTGAGCCCTTCTTCCCTAGTGTCAGCTGTCGCTTCTGTGGTNGTCAGCATACAGCCTGCGTCTGTGACTGTGTGTGCGTCTGTGCGCTAACTCTGGCTAATGTAGCTAGCCAGCTTGCCCTGNGGATCTCTGGCCTCTGCCTCCCAAATCCTGGGCTTGCAGGGGGCNGCCGTGCTCATCCAGCTTTTATGTGGGTTCTGGGGATCCGAACTCTGGTCCTCATGTTGCTTCCCAAGCACACTCGGTCCGTTTCTAACGATCTGGTTTAATCCAGTGTATTCCAGGGAGCCAGTAAAGCTGGCACAACATGACAGTGTGTAACATGGGAGGAAGTGCACCCAGAAGCTCCCTGGACTCGGCACATTGCCTGCTTTTTTTTTCTTCTATTCATTGCTCCTCTGTCCCCAACAGCAGATGAATATAGTTAGGGGAAGCCACTTCTGGATACTATGGTGCTGCTGTGATATCTGTTCGTGGAGGGACAGGTGGTAATGGATTGGCTCTGCTAGTCGTGGTCCTCTGAGGATGGCTAAGGTGATGGCGAGCCTTGGGGATCAGGTCACAGTCAAGGGACATTTCCCAAGGGGTGCCTNTGGCTGGGCCTGAGGAGGACAGGAGGGCAGAAAGGATGGAGTTTTGCTCTCAATCCTGTGAGCCTTGCTGAAGGCTNACCGCTGGATTGAGTCAGATAGTCCTGTTGTTGGAATAGCNTAGGCAGTTTCCTTCTGTAGAAAGTAGAAAGATAAGGCCATCCTCAAGATTATCTATGAGCTTGACTGTGAGATCATCTAGGTACTCCTCCATTCACATAACCTACAGTATAAATGGTTGCCTGTAGAGGGCGCTATATTCATTTAGCCTACAAGGAGAATGGCTGATTTCTGGAGTTGTNCTAGGGAATGGTATTAGATACTAGAACATGTTAAANTTACATGCTGGCACTAGCAAAAAGACTTCTTACTTGTCTTGTGTATCTGGCCTCCAGGCAAGAGATAGACTGTAAAAATACAGAACCATTTGGCTTAAAAATAAAGTGTGGGAAATATGCCAAGTAAAGCCCCAGGGTCTTCACAGCTGTGGGAGGAGGGATGCATCGGTCTTGAAACAGGGCTTTGGTGAGAGACGCATGGTGGCATTATTGAACCAGGGCACACAGTCTCTGTGTGCCCAGCCAGAGAGGGACAGAACTGAGGTGACCTGTGTGCAGAGACCCTCAGGCCCAGGCCACACACTCTTCTGCTGTGTGGCATGTCACTGTCCCCTGGAACTGTATCCATGGACCCTCCTCTTCAGCCTGCTGAACGTCCTACAGGCCTTTAACTGCATCTCAGCTTCTCCCCGCTGTGGCCCACTCCCTCTCCACCTTGGGCTGGAAGAGGAGGCCAAAGTCAGGTGCATGTGGTTTAGTCTNCATTCCCCTCCCCCACCCCAGGTTTTCTGGAAGAAACTGGCTGAGCCAGCCAGGTCTCTCCCCTCAGGAGTCCAAGTTCTAGTGTTGTGGGATTTGGTTGGGGTCTGTGCTAGAAGTCAACTGTATCACCATAATAAAGGCCAGGCCAGAGGAGAAACTTCAGTCCTTTGGTCCTGCCCCTCCCCACTGGGTACTAAAGAGCCCTTGTCTGCTGCCTGCCCTTAATCTGGCTTCTTAAGCAAGTTCTCTGTCTGCAGCCGGCTTGTTTATCATTGATGGCTTGCTGAGGACTCCACATTGGGTCTTGTCATTTTTTTCCGTATCCCCGGGTCTAGTGTAATGCCCATCTATCTGGACAACAGGTCTCAAACAGTGCCATCACTGTTAGATGGCACTATGTTAGTTAAGGTATACATCAACCACAGGGACAAAATGGAGCAGACACAGGTGGTACCCAATACATCAAGCTCTGGCTTCGGTTCCTTAGGGTGATGAGGTNTCAGCATCAGAGCCTGAGCCTAGACCGCTGTGGGAAGGGTACAGGAGTCCCAGGCAGGCTTGGGGGTAGGGTTAGATTTGGTACAATGGTCATTGAAGCTGCCTGGCCTGTGCCCATTTTTGGAGTCAATGAAGGGCACAGGGTGAGGAGGNACTTCCAGAATTTTTAAGTGTTTGATGCCTACACTTAGAGTGATTTTTATTTACCCTCATGAAGTTTCTAGAGACAAAATACTCAGGGCACAGCAAGACTTGGGACCCCTCTTCTCACTAACAGGACCCTTTTGCCCATCCAGGCTTCACTCACACCNAAGCCTGGAGTTCCCCTCTGCTCAGGCTGATCAGGGCTCCTAGGCTGCTTCCCCATCACCATCCAGACCTCTCCTATACCCAAGCTCATGGGCAGGTTCTGTGATCCAATCAAGAGAGCCACCACCCTGCCCTTCTATCCTGGGTACCGGCAGAATGTCCCCCTACCTCCCAACCTCCAATCCTGCCCTTCTATCCTGGGTACCGGCAGAATGTCCCCCTACCTCCCAACCTCCAATCCCTACCTCACCCACTCGCTCA
>LZPO01027400.1:301022-318032 GCA_001675575.1 Neotoma lepida | reverse complement strand
TGTGTGTGTGTGTGTGTGTGTATGTGTGTGTGTGTGTGTGTTCTTCAGGAATGGAGACAAGTAAGAGGCAAAGCCTTCATTCTGGATGGATGCTGTTGTTGGCTTTGGGAATGAGGAGAGAATGGGAAGCTGCAGGTGGGGGCATGGGCCGTGGAGACAGCTGATTTGACTAGAGCAGTCTGTTGACCCACTGGGCCTTCTGTGGCCTTGCCTCAGCCCACCAGCTGCATGTAGCATGCACTGTGAGACTCCCAGGCTGATGGGCCCATCGGCCTGGAATGCTCTGGTGCTGGTGAGAATGTGATGGGGCTGCAGTTGATTTGTAACGGTGTGGGAAGGGAATCAGGGACACTGGAGCCAAGTGTTAAAGAAAAGACCAGTGGTGAGTGGGGTTAGAAGGCTGCAGAGGGAGCCGGGAGCGAGCTAGAGTGGGAGGAGCAGTGGGCATGGGGCACAGCTGAGCCGCAGGGCTCTGTGGGTGATGGAGGGTGTGCGAGGGGACTTTGAGCAGGAATGCAGACAGGAAGGAAGGTCTGTGAACTGGAGGGGACTACCATGTAACCAGTCCCACTTCCTGTCTCCCTGAAGCAGCAGCAGCTGTTAACCCTGAAGAGCCTCATTTGGGAAGGGCACTGGCCTCCAGCATGGATAGAGAAAGTGGCCCAGGAAAAGGCAGTGGGCAGTGAACAGCAGGCACGCTTGGCTTGAGAAGAGGCCAGTGAGGGGAGAAGCCCACACGTATGGATCTTGGGTGCGTGTGGTCATATGGAAGTCTAGAATCTCAAATGTCTGCCAAAAGGACCCTAGCGCTTTTGATGCCAGTGTGGTCCATGGCCATGGCCAAGTGTCACCTTCTTAGCACAGCCAAGGTCTGCTGGCCCCAGGCCATCTTTGAGTGTCTCCTATGCGGAACTTTAAGCTGGGGCTTAAAGCCGGGGCCTAGGAAAGTCTCCTGGGACCCAGGTGTAGCTTGAGGTACCAGCTTAGAAGAGGAACCAGCTGTGGCCAGAACTGCCCTACAGAGCCCAGGTAGATAGGAAAAGAGAAATTGACCCTGACCTGGGAATACTCTTGAACACACGCTCCCCCTACCCTCCACCGCTCACCCCCGCCTCCCTGCCCACACACACACACTTTAGACTAGGCATCTCTGAGCCATTAGTGGAGACTAAGTCCTGTTGTGGACATCCAAGGCCCTAGAGATGGAGCTGAGACCAGAGGCAAGGACCTTACCTCTCACCTGTCCAGCCAGTGCTCAGATGCCTGCTGTCTGCATGAAGGTCAGCCCTGATGGGGTCCCTCGGATACAGATTGCCCGATTCAGCCAAGGTTCATCCCAGGACCTAAGTAAGCTCAAGCAAAGGCTTGGCTGTATCCTACGAGANCTCCCTGTGAGCTGGTCCAGGTCACAGGTAATTCCTTCCACCCTGAGCAACTGTCCTGAGTGGAACAACCGTATCCTGTGGCTTTTGCAGGAGAACATCTCCCAAGTCCCACACTGGGGCACACAAGAGAGGTCTCCTCACCCCCTAGACACTAGACTAGATTCTGAGCCAGTGGTGAGATGATGAGTAGATCCAAGCTGGAGATTCTGGTCTCTGTCACCCTCCCCACAGGGGCTCCAATGCCTGTGCTTGCAGGTAGCCTGGGTCTGACCTTGACCATGGGCAGCTGGCTCCAGAGGAGCCTGGCTGTATGCATACACCTTGACCTGGTCTCAGGTGAGGTACAGTGTATGTTAGTCCTGCACCTTCCTGGGGTTCTGTTCTCACTCAGGTACTCCTTTTAATCCCAGCACCACAGACGTGCACACAGTGGCCTCCTTGCTGAAGCTCTACCTTCGGGAGCTCCCAGAGCCGGTCATCCCTTTCGCCAGGTATGAGGACTTCCTCAGCTGCGCCCAGCTGCTCACCAAGGACGAGGGGGAGGTCAGTGCCTCCCGGGACATATCTGGGGGTGGGCTGGGGGGCAGCAGGCTTGTGGAGTCAAGACTTATCAATGGCACATAGGTCCTGGCNGGAAGGCTGCTGTGTGGGGGAAGGAGGGCCCCCAAGTGCTGTGCAGTCTGTGTAGGACTCTAGTTTTCCACCGATATTTCTCACAGAAGTAGAAGAGGGGGTGGGGGTGAAATGCAGATCCCTCTTAACACGCGGTACCCAGTTCTGGCTACCTTACAGTGGGTACTTCTCCTTCACCATTGTCTCCTACACTGGNGCAGGCTTCCAGGCTTGCACAGTGTTGAGACCAAGGAGCCCTGTTACCTGTTTTCTGAGACAGCTGCTAGGACGGGTATCAGCCCCCTCCCCCCNACCCTCTGCCCCCCTGGCCTTGCTGGAGCCATCTGCAGCTCTGAGCTGCTGCAGCAGATAGACTGTTTGCCTTCTCTGTGACTGTGTGGGGGTGAGGGTTGTTATCTGGCAAATATTTGTGCCCTGATAAGTGAGCTGAGACATTCCTCTGTGGCCTTGCAGAGGCTCACCCCTCACTCCAGCTCCCAGAAATGAAATCAGTCTCCTNGAGAGGTCACAGCCACACTTNGGAGGGATGGAGGAGGTCAGATGGGACTGGTCACACATCCCTCCCTCCTCTGTCCTGCCTTCCTCCAGTCAGAGGAGGCCTTGCTGCTGGTGTTTGAAACTCTGTTCTCTTTCCTTCGCAAGGGGACTCTGGAGTTGGCTAAACAAGTGAGCAACCTTCCTCAGGCCAACTACAACCTGCTCAGATACATCTGCAGGTAAGTGGCCTGTTCGGGGTGGNGCTACTCTGGCTCCGTGNTCATTCCCTCCACCCCTGGAGAGACAAAACTGTGCAGACAGCCGTTCACCCTCTCAGCACTGCCTCCCTCACCAAGTGTTAGGATGGCAAGGAGTATGGAAGAGCACAGAGCCGCAGGAGGTAGTCGGTGAATCAGTTCAGAAGGAACCTGCCCCCTGCCTTTTTTGGGTACCTCTCACTTCCCTTCCCCACAGGTATATACCCCTTAAAAGATATATACCTCATGAGGTATACACTGTCATGTATCTGCATTCTGGGTGCTGGTAGGGGCCTGCAGGGNTGACACTCACACAGTGCTAAGTGGGGTCCGAGCTTCTGGGGCATTTGCACCAAGGATGACCATATCTTGTCCCTTGGCCTTCGTTTCTCATGGTAGTCTTAGGTCTCAGGAGTGTTCTTCCTTGAGCGCATCAGGTGCAGCTGACTGTCCCCAGCAGCCATGGAAAGCCTGGGAGGCCTGGCTACGTGTGGGGNTGGAATGGGGTCCGAGGGCACAAAGATGGGGCCATGTGGTGGGGCTGGGGGCAGAGGGTGTGGCTAGAGGGCATGAATATATGAAGGTGCGGGATGGGNGGTCATGGGATATGACTGGGCATTGGAGGCAGCATGATAGTGTAGCTGAGTGGGTATGGATGGGGTGGGTTTTGTGTGGATATGGCTGGGCTCTGGCTATTCATAGATGTGACAGGTGGGGGCGCATGGGAGCACAGGTGTGCAGGGTATGGTATGGTGGATTGATGGGGCTTGTGGAAGAGCATGTAGTTATGTAGGGGGCTGGCTGGCATGGGATGGGCATCATTGGTATGGTATGGTGAGTGTACCTGAGGGGTGTGGCTAGAAGTGGTAGTGTGGTGGGTGGCTAGGTGGACTAGGTGAAGTAGATGTGGGCTGGGCTTGGTGGGGTGTGGTATGGTGGGTGGGGCCAGGCAGGACTTAGAGCTCACAGTAGATTGGGCTTCAGGATTTGCTGCTTCCGCAATGGCTTCTCTTCTCTGTGGCAGGTTTCTGGATGAAGTGCAGGCCCACTCAAATGTCAACAAGATGAGTGTGCAGAACTTGGCAACAGTCTTTGGCCCTAACATCCTTCGGCCTCAGATAGAGGATCCAGTGACCNTCATGGAAGGTAAAGGGAGGTGACTTGGCAGTGCCCAAAACTGGGGAATCTGGGCTCATGTTAGTCACCAGCACAGCTCAGAGCCAGGCCAGGGGGACAACAACTTAAATGTCCTGTCTCCATCTTGAGGGGCATAGCCNCCTTCCCTCCATCCATCCACTTATGGCTGGTAGCAGCTGGTTATTGAAGCAATTAAAATGGCCAGTGGTAAGAGAGGCTGGAGCAGCTGGGAAGCAGCAGTCCTTGTCCTTGAGCCCACACAGATGTGTCCTGCTTTATTGTCACAGTGAAGTGATTGTCTTAGGTTCCTGCATGACAGACTGTGCAAGCAGCAGGGAGTTCTTCTTTTGTGATAAGTAATAAGAAAATGATGTTTTTAAAAAGCGACATGGTGCAGCTGAGGTGGGAGAGTCACTTCAGTCCAGGAATTTGAGGCCAGCCTGGACGACATGAGACATGCTCTCAGAAAAAGAAAGAGGTGAGAAAGGGAAGGACCAAGCAGCCTCCATCTTGCAGTTCCTTTGTGCTGTTCAGTTGCAGTCCTNTCCNNGGCCTGTGTGTGATAATTGCCCTTAAGTCCCAGATGACGAAACGGAGCCCAAGTGAGGTGAGATGACTCACCAGGGGCCTATCAGCCATGCTTGCAGAGGGCCCATGTAGAGAGAGGACAGTGTGGAAACAAGAACCTGAATGCACAAGCCTTTGGGAAGACTGTCCCCAACAGAGCCCAGCATGTTCACATCGAGTTGGTGGGGACACTCCTGAAGTCCTGGTTTAGGACTGAGGACGTGGGTTCCCACTTGAATGCCAGCAGCAGCCGCCACACAGCCCAGTCTGGGAGGGCTCAGTTTTCTGGCTGAGAAGTACCTTCTGGGATTCCTCCTGGACCACTAGCTTTCCATGGGGGCATCCACCCAGGCNANGGTCTTTCTCATCCTTGGTGNACTTCCCAACNCTGGTATTTGGTTGTGGGTAGTTGGAGGGAGCACGGCTATAGAGTAGACATTGTTGACGTTGGATGACCCTATCCTTACTGCTGAGCCCCTACCACCGCCATGGGAGCCCTGCATCTCTGGGATGATAGAGGGATTAGGTAGCCAACACTGTGCATATGTGCATTTATGTGTATATGTATCTCCACACACATTGAGAAGACTTCATAGGGGCTCGAGCCATGGCTCTGTGGTTAAGAGCCTTTGCTGCTCTTGCAGATGACCCAGGTTTGGTTGCCAGCACCCACAAGACATCTGGCAACAATTTGTAACTCTGGTTCCAGGGGATCTGACATTCTCTTCTAACCTCCACAGGCACTAGGCACACAGGCAATGCACATAAATACATGCAGGCAAAATACTCACACACATAAAATAAGTACTTTAAAAAAGATTTACTTATTTCATTTTTTATGTTATCAGTGTTTGGTTGGTCCACATGCATGTCTGTGCACCAAGTGCATGCCTGGTGCCTGCTGAAGTCGGAGAAAGGCATTGGATCCCTAGGAACTTGAGTTATGGATGGTGTGAGCCACTCTCTGGGTGTTGGGAATTGAACCCAGGTCCTCTGCAAGAAAGAAAAGTGTTCTTAACTACTGAACCAGCTTTCCAGCCCAAAATAAGTAATTTTTTAAAAGGATGTATACACGTGTGCATGTGCGCGTGGGTGTGTGCGCGCGTGTGTGCGCGTGTATGTGTGTGTGTATGTATACCCTGTCCCAGAGCCCTGTGTCCTCAGAGGGTATTCATTAAAGCACAGCCAGTAGCAGCAATAGCACAGGAGAAACTGGGTTTTGATGCGCTCTGACCTACTAGGCTCAGATTTCCACTTCCATCCTGCCACCCATCGTCCTGTGGCCTTGATGAGCATCGTATCTGCATGGCACCTACCTTCTCCTACGTGGGGCAATGCTCTGCCTCCTCTACGCTCAGGGGATTTGTGGGCACAGTCCTGCCCGTGCCTGGTTCTGGCTGGTGTGACAGTCCTCTTTCAGACAAACATGAATGTGCCCTGCAGGAACAGGTATCCTGTGTCTGAGCTGTAGCTGACCCTGAGTGTGATGGAGGCATGGGCTGGACCAGTCACTGCCAACCTCTCCTCTCTCTTTCCCACAGGCACATCTTTGGTTCAGCATCTGATGACTGTCCTCATCCGCAAACACGGACAGCTCTTTACCGCAACCTCCCTCGAAGAACCTGCTNTACCACGTGGTACTGCCCAAAGCAAAGTAGAGTGGGGCTCCGAGGAGGTCACCAGGGACCACCAGGGTGAGCCTNGTAGCCCTGGCTTGCCCACACACAGGACCTCATCTCTGGATGGGCCAGCNGCAGCAGTTCTCTCTAGAACTTCTCCCCCACGCCTTGGCAGCCAGACTGGCGCTGCGGCCACCAGCCCTGGGAAGAGGATGCATACTTTGCCTGGCTGGAAGCCCTCCTTTCGGCAGGGGTCACGGTCAGAGAGCCCAAAGGGGGGCAGTTCATCCTTAGAGGTCCCCATCATCTCCTCTGGCGGGAACTGGCTCATAAATGGGCTATCCTCTCTGCGTGGCCACCGTCGGGCTTCCTCGGGGGACCGGCTCAAGGATACAGGCTCAGCACAGAGACTCTCCACCTATGACAATGTGCCCCCATCCAGCCACTTTCCTAGCACTGCCAGCGTGGCCAGCATGGCATGGTCTGCAGCCTCATCCTCCCGAGAGGCCTCTGTCAGCAGCTGCACAGCCTGCCGGGCCAGCGACTCTTCTGCCTGCAGCTCCTTACATACTGAGTGGGCTCTTGAGCCCTCTCCCCTTCCCAGCAGCAGCGAGGACCACAGGTCACCAGACCTGGGCCACAGCCTGGATGAGGCATGTGCGGGCAGTGGCAGCAGTGAGCCCAATGACCCAGGCAGCCCCACACAGGCTCATGTCCGCCGCTGCCGGGCTCTCCAGGGCCAGGTGGCCGAGCTCAGGGCAGAGCTGTGTCAACAAAGGACTGAGTACGAGAGGAGCCTGAAAAGGTAAAGGGCCAGGCATACGCTGGCTGCTGAGACAGCTGCAAGGGGCAGGGCTCAGAGCAGCCAGCCTCCAGGCTGCCTTCCTTGGAAAATGACCCTAAGATATTCAGGGTAGGGAGTGGGTCAGCCAGCAGGCCTCCACAAATGCCTACCGAGAGCATCAGGACACGGGAGAATGTCAGTTGGTCTGTAGAATAGGAGTCAGGAGCCAGGTGGCTCTCTAGGACCAAGTGNGTGAGAACAGAGCCTTGGATGACCCAATAACTGGGGGTGGCCACAGAGAGGGCTGTCCAATGTGCAAACCAGCCTACTCCTGGTGCCTGTAGCAAGCCTTGATGTCTCTGTTACTTAACTACACAAGTCCCCTCCTTGGGAAGAATGGGGGGGCGGTGCACAGTGGAGGCCCTTGTAATACTCTGACAAGAGTGTCCTGGGCTGCTTGGAAGGAGAGTTTGTAATGAGGATGGTCTCATTACAGAAGGAATGGGGACATTGTACCTTGTCCCATCCAGCAGGCTTTTGGAANTAGGCCNCTANTGGCGTACATGGAGCCCCATTCTGCCTCCTGTAATCCAGTCTCTGCCATTCCAGTATTTCCCTAAGAGACTCTTTGGTTTGTGAAATACAGATACTGCTCTGGATGCTGGGGACTATGTCCCAAACTCACCAGAATTCCCTGCCTCACTCATATTTGGGGGTGTCAGGATGAGACCATGCACAAGATTCATTAGAAACATTGGCATGCTAGGAAGTGGATCAAGGACATAACACTGGGGAGGGAAGGGGGCCTCCTCGGGAGAGGGTAGGAAGGCTTGGGGTGGGGTTAGGGAAGCGTGCCTCAGAGCTGTGCCAGCCTTGTGCAGGGTTGGAAGGCAGGGCCTTTTAACCCGAATGATGTTTGGTCTTATTCAGAGGACAGTGAGTGTCAAGAAGTTGNTGGAGTGTCCCAAGGACTTTGGCTCCTCTGATAAGAAAGCTTACTGGAGGTTCAGTAGGAACCAGTTAGGAGGCCATAGGAGTCCAGGCCTATGGGGGTGACATGGGCCACAGGGACAATAGCAGAGATGGGAGAAACAAGTCTTTGGCACATGTTCTGAAGATGGATTGGATGGGCCTTGCTCAGTGATGGGTGGGAAGAGTTCATCTGGCTTACAGGTTTTAGAGTTGAAGAGAGGGGCTATAGGCAGGTGCTCCTTGGGCAGGAGAACTGGATAGGCTAGGGCAGGGCTTGAGGATGCTGTCAGGAGCTCCATGTTGGGACCGTTCAGTTGGAGATGCCCATGAACAGGCCAGAAGCTTAATAGGAGGGCTTAGCATCAAGAGCCTGGACAAGGCCACTCTCAAATAGCATAGAAAGGGAGGGGAGGCCCAAGCAAGGAGAGGACAGCAAAGAAGGGCTGGGGACAGAAGAGAAGCTGGTGAGACCTCAGTGCCATCCTCCAGGAGGTCCCCTTTCTGATAGCATGCCCATTGCTATGGTGAATGGAGGTCACCTTTCTCTAAGCATTGTGCTCAGTGTCTGGGGGCNGAGGGAGGCTGATACCTGGTCCATAGACACACTGTTTCCTGGTGCTTTGCTGCATGCATATTGTCCCTGTGTGGTGACTGCAGTGCTCTGGGGAGTATGTGTGTGTGGGAGTCGCTTTTCAGCGAACGCTAGGCCCAGTGTCATCTGTCAGTGCCATGGAGCTCAGACTGTTGTGCAGGCTCTGAGANTGCTAGACTTGCAGGGGGGTCATGGGAGGTGACCCCAAGGAGGACATAAAGGGCAGATAGGCATTTCCTCAGGATTTATGTTTCTCCAGAGCACTGCATAGACAGCAGCAGGAGGTGTAGGTAAGAGTATAGGAAGAAAGGTCAGGGGACCTCTGCTCCTCTTGCTAGTGGCAGGTGATCCCTCANCAGGACAGTTGACAGGGCCAGAGGAACAAAAGGCTATATCTAGTGAGGGCTCAGGGATNCTGCTAGTCCCAGTGCTAAGGCAGGCATCCTTAGGGTGGCCTTTCTGGGTCACAAATCCAAGGAAGCCTCCTTGTCGGGAGCCCCCACTGGCTTGCAGGAGTGGGCAAGGCTGTGAGATCCCTCCCTGCAGCTTCCTGTCACCTCCCTGCCGTGGTGAGACCCAAGGCCATTCCTGCTGTGACAGTGCTCCCTGTAGCTGGAGTCTGGTAACTCCCTCTTCTTGATTTTTCAGCATCGAGGAGGGCAATGCTGACTTGCGGAAGCAGATGTCTCGTCTGGAAGAGGAGCTGGACCAGGAGAAGAAGAAGTACGCCATGCTGGAGATAAAGCTTCGGAACTCGGATCGGGCACGGGAGGACGCGGAGCGCAGGAACCAGCTGCTGCAGAAGGAGATGGAGGAGTTCTTTGCCACCCTGGGAAGCTTGACTGTTGGGACCAAAGGGGCCAGAGCCCCTGAGTGAAAGGAGCAGAAATACATGTCTGTATCTGTCTCCTCACTCCCCCTGCAGGGGCTGGCCACAGGCTGCAGAGGAAGCCAGAAGCTTCAAGTTTGGGCCAGGCCACCAGCAGGGCCATCTGCCCCCAAGCGCCAAATAGAAAGAGCCTGACACCCTACAGGGACTGTCAGGATCCCACACAGTCCAGGCAGGATCTGGATGCTTCTCCAAACCTATGGGTCCCAGCAGGTGTCAGAGGGGACAGTGCCAATATGAGCATTAGCCCCTCATCCAGGAAAAATCCCCAATGGCCACCCAAAAGGATGGCATCTAAGAGCAGGGTGACCGCCAAGAACTTCACTCTTTATTAAATATGCTCTGAAAGCATGGTGCCTGTCACCAGTCTCACTCTTCATGTCTGTGCCAAGTGGAGTTTACCAAGTGATAGGTTTCTTGAGAGGTTGAGCGTNCCCCAGGTGAAGCTCCGTGAGGGTCCCAGCACTGTGGTTGGGGAAGACACTCCTTCAACTCCCACTTCAGAGCTTTTGTGGCTACTTCTTGCCCTGCAAGGTCCCCTGGGCTGCCCTCTGTAGCCTGCTTTCCTCTGCAGGGGCTTAGCTCTGCTCCAGAGGGCTAGGCCTGCAGGAGAGCAGAGCTGCTGGCTCCTCTAGGTGTCTCTCACTTTATACTGTGCCTGGCCCACCTTCCAGTTCTGGGAGTGAGAGTGGCCACATAATTTCCATATCTACCCACTCCTCTAGACATCCTCAGACCTCGTGTCCCCCCTACCCCACCCCTAGCCTACAGGCAGCCCAGACGTATTCTGGTAGCTGCAACAAAATATCAAAACAATTTAGGAAGGCCCTCAGTTGGGGTGGCATGAGAGCTGATCTAGCTGGAGCAATGGGAACCTGTGGCAGCTTGTCACATATCCACTAGCCCATGGGTCTTCCTTTAGNAACATTCTGGAAATGCCCAGAGGTCTCTTTCCTGTTTCTAAATCCAGTCAAGCAGNCAATAAAAATGGATGATCATACAGGCCTGGCTGGGAGAGGACTAGCCTCACACACAGCCACTGCTTCTACTCAGTGTCATTACATGTAGCCTCTTGGTTCCCACTGAAGCCATAACCTGTGGTGATTGGGGTGTGTAGAGGGTGGGAGACTAAAGAGGTCCTCAAAGTAGTCCAGTTTCTGGTTACCATGTGGAAAGGTCATTAAGCCGCTCATGTCTACCTGTCTGGTCTCAGGTGTCGTGTCTGACAACACTCGGGCAGGAGAANGGCCAGGGTCGCAGTGCTACCAGGTAACGCTGGTTACTAATACAAGGCCATATGTTCCCACCCCCAGTGGTAAGGCAGACTGACCTCTGACCTCTAACTGTCCTTAGGAAGCTGACTGGAGATTTCTACAACTAGGATGCCTGCCAAGGACCCTCCCAGCATNGGAGGTCAGGGTCAGAGTGTCCCTGGGAGTGCCAAGGGGCCAGTGGAGATGTTAGTTTATGCTACGGCATGCTGCTGCAGCCAGCCCAAATTCCTTGTCCAAAGGTAAAACACCACCCTCCCCCTGTACTCAGAGAAGGAACCTCCCACATAACAATATAGAGATTGGTCCTTATCTCCTCCATGAGAGGGGAAACTGAGCCTGGAGAAGTTAGGTGGGGCCACCGGTGCATTCCGACGATCCTGCTGTGTTCCCTCACCACGGTTGTAGAAGTCTGCTGAGTTCACCGGAAGTGAAAATGCCACCAGCTCATCAAAAGAGTTTCCAGGACCAGTGTCAGGAGGAAANGCCACAGAAAGGCCAGCTGCGTGCCAGCCCCGACAGGGAAGACAGTTTGCAAGCCNAGGCTGCCACCTGCTGGCAAAACGGATCTAGGCACGTAGGACCTTTCCGGGGAAACTTGAATAGACAGCGTTTAGCTCTCCTCTCTCACCTGTCTAATGCACACTTCACCTGTCTAGACATCTGACTTCTGTGTGTAAAGCACCGAGCACCTGAGGCTCATCCATGGTGGGTACTTCATCCNGGAACCTCTCATCCTGTTCTCCCCTTTCCATTAGGTGATGTTTACACAAACCGTTTCAAGCCTAAAGGTCCCAGCCATAGTCATACTAGAATAACCTCACTTATATTAAGTAAAAAATGAATTAGGAACATGAACAGGTGGGGAATGAGTGAGCAGAGGCTATTGTAAAAAACATGATGAAGTTAAGCAGGGATGAATCATCGTGAAGTAAGAACTGGTTTAAGATAAATTAGGATTCTGACCACAGGTTACTTCAGACATGTTTTAAAATTTGGTTTTGGGGGCTGGAGAGTGGCTCATCGGTTAGGAGCACTTGCTGCTCTTCCAGAGGACCAGGGTTTGGTTCCCAGCACCTACAGGTGGCTCACAATGGTCTGTAACTCCAGTTCCATGGGATCTGGCCTCCTCCAGTACTNCATGCACACAGGACACTTACATATATGCAGCCAAAACACATATAAAATTAAAAAAATAAAATCTTTTTTTAAAAAAAGAAGAGTTTGGGGCCTGTGTGATGGCTCAGTGGGTAGAGGGACTTACCACCAAGCCTCTCAGGTCTGAGTTCAGTCTCCTGGATCCACATGGCAGAAGGAGCAGGCCAACTTCTGCAGACTGTCGCCCGGTCTTAGCACGCATATACACTTACACATGTATGTGACAGATGTGTGCACATGTGCTTACATGCACGTGCGGCGCACACACAAAGGTAAAAATTGGGTTTGACTTTAAAGAGAATACTGAAAATTGTAGGAGCTGGGGTATAGTGCTTGCCTAGCAGGTGCAAGGCCCAATGCTCATCAAGGGAGAAACTTTACGTGGAAAACTAAAAAAAGTAAAAAAAAAATTGACAAATGGGCTTAATGCCCAGCACCCCCACCCAGGAAAGAAAAATCAGACATTTTTTTTTTTAAAGACCACAATTTTAATGGCAGGGGGTAGAAGAATGAGTCCTTCTTTAACTGTTTAAATGATGAACCAGGACTGACCTTTGACTCTATACAGTAAGATTTGGGAGTGGAATCCATAGAGTCATGTCAGTCCTGCTTGATAACCCCGATAACAGCGTGCTTTACTGTCTCTGCTGCCACTGCCACCTATCCTTATGTCCACCCTGTCCCAGAAATCCCAGACTTCCCAGCCAGGCCTGTAACAGCACCCTGCCATCTCAGGACANTTGTGGTCTGTGATAAAGACGCAGCCATAGAAATCTCTGGCAGCTCCAAGTCTGGGCTTGTCCTCCCACTGCTGGGACAGTGGGGAAACTGTGCTCTGGATCTTAGTTTTTCANGCTTTAAAGGATGATGATGATATAGTATAGATGCCTTGTACACACATCTTGTCCTTTAGGGGTGCAAATAATANAAACCTTTACTGAGGAAGGGGGAGCACTGAGATGTTAAAGACATGACTCTAACCACACACAGGCAGTGCAGTTAAAAGTTGGAAGCTGATCTCAGCCTGCATCCCTCCTACTGGTCCACGTAAAGATGCCAGCTTGAAAGTAGTAGTATGCAAGCTTTGATAGGTTATGCATNAGACCACAAGGAAGCATGGAGAACACAAAACACATCTGATTAGCATATGCTCTGAGTAGGAGACCTGGGACAGGCTGGCCAGGAAGTCCCTCCAAGATGACATGTGAACCGAGATTGCAAAGATGGGCACAGGCATGCAAGAGGAACATCTAGGAAGGAGTGCTTGTGCCCCCNAGCAAGAAGAGCTTTGGGATGGTTTGATAGTTTGGATAGTGACTATCCCTGAAGGCCATGTACCCTTGAAGGGGATTTGGGGACTCCGGTCCCTTCTCCTTTCTTTGCTTCATGGCCCATGGAGTTACTTTTCTTCACCACGTACACTACTATAATGTGCTGCCTTGCCATAAGCNCAAAGCATCCTAGCTAACCAATCACGGCTGAACCTCCTTCCCCCAAACTATGAGCCTAAATAAATATTTTCTCTGTATAATTATCTAGGGTATTTCACTACAGTGATAAAGAGCTGACCAAGGCAGGTAGAAGAGAAGAATGCAGTTGGTGGTGGGTAGATCTGCTGGGGACCAGATGGAGGGAGCAAGCAAGCAAGCAGCGGAGGCTTTTAAAGGCAGGAATTACCATACTGTTGGCATCCTTCTGACATGAAAGCAGAAGGGGTGACAGACCGTATGGGGAGTCAGAATTGGTGGAAGAATGGAGAAGATGGCCTGAGAAGACACAGGAACCAGAGGATAGGCAGGGGAATGCACATGGTGTCTCTGGGGTCCTGGGAAAGGGGGGAGGCACTTACCTTAGCATCCTGTAAAGAGGAAATACTTGACCACAGTACCTTCTCAGACAAAAGGCCTGCCAGAGCAGGGCCTGACCTCAGTGGGTTTAGCCAATTGGCAGCTGAGAGTTGCTGCTCTAGGACAGTCAGGGTCTGTGAGAGCATCTGACACCTGTCTCCAGACAACTAGGAGCTGCATTTTGGAGTCAGAATTGAAAGATCACAGCCCAGCCTACCAATCCTGAAGTTGTAAATCATAACCCTGACCTCACCCAACTGGTAAGCTGCCAGAGCTGGTCCCACCCCAGGTCAGCTGCAACCATAAGCTGCCCTGCAGGGTTGAGGCTTCCCTGTCAGCATCCTATTCCCTTTTTTTTGGTTGGTTTCTGGTGTCTGTTGGTCCAGTGTTAAAGAGAAACAAGGGGCAGGATCCAAGCAACATGGGGGCTTGGGGATGCCTAGTCTACTGGCTCTACTGCACTGGGAGGGCGAGTGCCGGTGTTAGAATTTCTTCCCAGCACACTACACCAAAGGGAAGCAGCATTTGCTGCATGTAGGATTCTTTTTGGGTGTATTTACCTCAAGACCTGGCTGCTGTTCAAACAAGAGTGACCATGATTAGTTAAACTGTAAAGACCTCTACAGACTGAACTTCTAGCTGAAAGTGACAAAGACAAGTATTTGCCAAGGGTGCTCTATATACTGCTCTACCTGTGTGGATATTGAGTCTTCACAGTGACTTCTGCCTCCCTGTTTTATGAGAAAACAATGAACACCACAGAGAGGGTAAGGCCACATACTATGACTAGAGGCCAGGATCTAAATTTTGAATGTACTACACTCCCATTACTGCAGCAATTTCATTGTATGCAGTGTCTTGTGCCACACGTTGAAGACTATGAGCATTGCATTGTCAGAAGTCTCAGTCATGGGCTTACAGAGCACTTGTATGCTAAGCGTCTACATCCAACACTGTTATCTGTGGCCAGGCTCTCCCAACCCAGGAACTGTAGGGCAAGGAATCAGTAGCAGAGCATGGGATAGCATCAACTATCAGATGAACATGCTGCCTCAGTCAGTCACCTGTGCAGGAGTGAGAATAAAGCAAGCAAGCATGAGGGCAAAACATGCAGATGTGGTAGCTAGTAGCTGTAACCCAAGCATGCTTACAGTGAGATGGGAGGCAGAGACTGGGGAAATCACCCTGGAGCTCTCAATCCAGCTAGCCTGAGGCATGCAGCACGGGCTCAGAAACAAGATTCTGTTTCACAAGGTGGAAGGTAAGAACTGACTGCTGAAAGTTGTCCTTTCACACACACACACACACACCTGTCTCTTATACACATCTAGATGTGTATAAGAGACAGCACACACACACACACACACACACCGTCACACACACACAAACTTCTTTGGTTTGGTTTTGTAAAGTGAGCAAGAATTATGCAATTATGTTGCATGACTTCCTGGGGAGACATGAACAGACATCCACTTACCCCAGATAGGGCACCTCCAGATCAAATAATTAACTCCCCCCAAGTCTAGCTCACTGACCCAATGATCTTAACTGAGAAGTCCCTGCCCTCCACCCCCCAACAACAATCCTCCACAAGGGAATGTCACCCACTCTGTGAGAATCTCGGGTTACAGTTGTTGTGAAGATGGTAATAGCCACACCAATTCCTGGAGGGCGGATCTCCACAGGTGATCATCAGAGGCTTACAGAGGCAGAAGGACTGCCTCTGGGCACGTGTGGGTGTGCAGGGCAGACACACAGGATACAACAAAGTGTGTGTGTGTGTGTGTGTGTGTGTATATATATACATATACATATATATAGATGGGGTTGTTTACCTGACAGCCAGGACCAGGTGGTACAAGAAAGCACCAGAACACAGCATGCTCCCATTCTCCGTGAAAACTCAAGGTTGACCTTACAGCATGTCACTCAAGGAACTCTTACCAAGCACATGTTTGGACTGTGGGGCATGGAGCAGGCAGCCCAGGGTTTGGCATACCTGGTTCTGAAGTGAGACCACACAACATGCTTTCCTTTCAGGCCAGCATTTCCCTACCATGCCACTTCCGTTTCTTTCCAAGTCACACTGGCTTACACTGCCTTGCATAAAAGCACACACAACCAGCAGACACCTTGAGAGCACACCATTATCAGGTGAGATGCACAAGCACAGCACATCTCAGTGCCACCGAGAATTGTCTGAGGGCATCTCAACTTTCCCTCTTCAAGCAAACCCAGGCCCACAGGACTCAGGTCACCCCCTTGCTAAGACTTTGTCAGGGAGCACATGCGTTTTGGCTTCCCCCTTTTAGTCCATTTTGGCCTGTTTTTGTAAGTGAATCCAGCATCCTTAGCAATCATAACCACGCCTCTCCTCCAGTTAACTCGGGTTAGTCACTAGGCAGCGTCTCCCCTTTCCCGCCGTCCTGTAAGTGATACAAAATGGTGTGGCTGGGATAAGTAGATGTTACAGGCCTCATGCAGGAAAACACAAAATTGGAGAAACCCAGAGATAGCTCGAGTACACATCAACNGTCCCCTTCTTAAGACAAAAAGAGAGCAGACGCCGTACTTGCCATGCCTTCTGCCAAGACCCTGTAAACAGGGCGAGGTACAAGTTCTAAGATGCACTGGGTATAGATCCACTGTAATGAAGGCTCCCCGAGCAGTACAGGGCTTACAACATCCCTCAGCTCCCCACGCTAAGTTTGGCAACATGCTTAAGTGAGTCCTCTTTTCCACCTCACCGCTCTCTCAACAAGGTATCTGGCTCCCAGGCCCATGTTCACACCTCCAGTCTAGGATCTGTCCTCACAAATGACCCTAAGGTCAAGGCCCATGTTCACACCTCCAGTCTAGGATCTGTCCTCACAAGTGACCCTAAGGTAAAGGTCTCATCTCACAGTCTGCAATGTTCTGATTATAGAGAATGAAAGCAAGTCCGACTCTTCTGTTCTGTGTTCCAATTCTGAACCTCAACTTGGCAGCCTTACTATCTTTGTACACCTTAGCCTTGCCCATCAGCCCTCATTTCCACCCAGGCACTTCTTTTTAGACCTACAAATACCTTTCCTCTCCAAGTCATTCCCCAGAAAGGCTCATCTCCTTTGTACAATACTCCTTTCATCTCATCAGAACCTGCCTGTTCCCTTCAGCACAGTCTTTGTTCTCCATGCATTTCGACTCTTCTCATTCCAGCTTCCAGCAGTGTCTCAACAGTATTTCTTTTTAAGAATGAACAGGAGACACTGAGATCATGAAGCCAGCCAAACTGGTGGAAATGCATGAACTGTGGACCAATAACCGTGGAGCACCCCATGGTGCTGAACTGGGCCCTCTGGAGGCTTGAGACAGTTTGGCTTGAAGTGTCTGAGGGCCCCCAGGCAGTAGGATCAGGATCTGTCCCTGGTGCAGGGGCTGAC
>LZPO01027400.1:285841-296936 GCA_001675575.1 Neotoma lepida | reverse complement strand
AAGCAAACTTTCAGATATTTGCTGAGCTGTGCCTGTTCTTACTCCTGTTGGTTGTGCGCTCCAAGGGGCTTCTCTCTACAACCATGCAACTCATGAAATATGCATTTCCCAGTTCATTACATGAAATCCCTCTTGTTCCAGACAATACCAAAGGTGCCTGGGCATTACAGACATCATTTCAGAAATAATGAGACCTTGATGACATTTTACTTAGGAAAAATTCAGTTACAGAGAAAGGATTCTGTAGATAGAAAATGTAAACAGTTAACACACACTTGTCAGGAGCAGCACCATTCTTACACTACTCAATGTCCACACTGCGTATCATATTTGAAATCAGGTATAAAAAAATCAAAGACTCAGACTAAAGAACCACCACTATGCCTGCTCTGCTCACTGTGAAGAAACAGTCCTTAGAAAATGACATCCTACATATGGCTGTGTGCTACTATTTTCAGATGAACGGTATATTGCTCATTTAAACATCACCTACACAAATTTAAGTAGGCTTTGGAACCTCCTGACAGCTAGTAAAAATAGGATTATGCTACAGGTAGAATCAAAATGGCCAGAAACACCACAAACTGGTGCTCAACAGATTGACCCTCCAAGGAAAAGGAACTGGGGAAGGTCCAGAGGCCAGAAGCTGTACAAAAGGGAAGTCCAGACTCTTGACCAATGCCAGGACCTATAGCCTGAGATTTAACTCAGTGTATACAGAAGCAGGCTCACAGCTAGTATAAGGGAACCATCTGTTGATTTGCATTGAAATGTATATTCATGAAGTATCCTCTTGACTGTATATGATCAAAAGCTTTGAGCATGCCACAATGTTCAGAATACACCACATTTCTTGAGTTGAGTTTTTGTTGGGTTGGGGTGGGGAGCTCCGAAAGGTTGTAGGATGTGCTCAGCATCTTTAAAGACATGCTCTGAGTTTTGCTGCTATTTAGACAGCAGGGTGTTTGCCAAAATTTAGGTAAGGTTGCCTACTAATTGTTATAACTAAATTGGGATTGGCAAGGAGCAAATATTGGAGGTTTTTTGACGCGTTCATCATTTACAGTAGTTATTCCTGAATATAACTGGCTACAGGTTATTTTCCCTTACTCCTCTGGGGTTATTTCATTGATAAGCACATAACCCTTAAGGATAACATCATGAACAAACATCTGAAATAAATTCTAATAAAAAACTTATAAACATCTTAAATAATTCATGATATATGCAAGTCACCACATAATAGTTGCTTTGATAAACAAAAATCTTACAAATTCAGTAAAAAAAATCAGCAGCATAAGATAAAGCAAATATGCAAAAAATTTAAATCATGATAAAATAATTAGGTTTACATTTACAGTTAATTACAGCAAAAATACAATACAGTTTTGTTGCTGTTTAAAAACACAACTTAGGTTTTAAATTACAATACTTGAAATTAAAAAAAATAAACTACTTTACTACAAAATGAATTCTACATTTTCTGAAAAATCACTCAAAAATATGACCACTGAATTGTTTTTAAAGCAGTTCTATCAATGACTAACCAATTCCCCATCCCTCCCACCCCCCCAAGGCCCAAGTAGTCATCTACAGCAGCCTAGAGGTCCAGCTGATGCTTCTAGACTGCTGTCTGTATCCGAGGCCAAAGTCGGATCTGTGGACATTGAAGACACATCATTGACAGACGGCGAAGACGATGGGTGCTGAGAGCCATTGATCACTGCTGCACCTGTGCTATGAGAAACAAAACAGCAAATCAGTTACTGTGCTGCCTACCTCCAGTATCAACATACTACTTCTCCTGGGCTTAAAAGGTGCNGAATCGTATTGAATCTAACACTAATGTTCTCTCTCCTAACAGTTATGATGGGAGAAGTCTTACAATGTCTAGAAACCTATACTCTTGTCCTTTCTACTGCATTGTTAGTTTAATANAAGAAGTTAGAAGTCCAAGTAACATGGAGAATCACCATACAGCAAGATCCATGAATGGGCTCAGGGTGTGTTCTGAAAGAATTTAGAGTACATATAAAACTGTCTACATTTTGTTGGAGAGAAGATCTCAAAGAACCAAGGGACTAAAAAGAAGGTTTGAGAACTAGAATATTTCTATAATATTTAGTATTGGTTTTGATATTGTCACACACACACACACACACACACACACACACACACACAAAACAAAAACAAAAAACCCCCCCACAATGTCAAAATGATACTTCTGGTACATTTTGCAAAGGAGAAGCCAACACAAAAGGACAACATTTTGATTAGGAGGGAACCTTAATCAACTGCCCCAGGCTATGAGACTGTGTGACTTTCCAGGGTAACTGCAACAGCCTAGTTTGTAAATTCAGGTCTTACTTTATTCTAGTAAATACCAGCAAAGACAAATATAGACTTATTAAACAGAGACAGGAGCAAATGTTTTTCTCTAAGAGCAGTATCTAGCAAGTATNTGTTGCATTAAAAAAACCAACCTTCTCCCTAAATAAACAGGAATACCTTACACACAGACAGAAAACCTTTCAAGGGCCAGCCCAGGCCTCATTCTGGGGTAGGAAGATGTTAAAGCAACTCAACAAGAGGTAGCAACTTTCAAGTCACAAGCTTACTAGATAAGGGTCATTTAGAAGTACGTAAAAGTTCTCAAGAACACATTCACAGAATAAAAACAGTGGATAGAGTTCAGGGTCCCAAGATGAGGAGAGCAAGTAGATAGAAGTCTGCTGACGCACATCTCAGGGTCTGAGATGGTCCCCATTCTGCAGAATGATGAGCAGAACACTCAGATGTAAGAGGTCCACCAAAAGCTTGTTTCCAAATGTGACAAAAGGACTGAAAAGAAACCAGTACTTGATACCAAAAAGAAACCAGTACTTGATAGTACACACAGCAAACTTTGTAGTGAAGCTTTCATTTATTCTAACTGAAGACTATTCAAATCAAAGCATAGTGAATTTTATGAGCATTCTTTAAAGACAAGGCAGCAGTGCCAATGAAAACAGAGTTTAAATCAGTACAATAGATGACAACNAATGTATCGAGACAACAGTGTGTCAGTGCTTTCAAATTTAACTATCAAACTGAGTGAGCATGGGAAGAACTGCAGGTCCCAGGCCACTGAAGATTGTAACACAAGAAGTAAACCACAACCACAACCACAACAGGTTTCTATTGTAACCAACCTAAAGGAGATGGCTGCCCTCTTATGACTCCATTCTTGGTTCGCTCCTCCAAGTCCATCACTTCCTTGTAGATCAGTTCTGAAAAAGAAGAGGAAAAGTAAATTTTTTGAAATCAGAGTGAACCTCAGAAGACATGTACATTTGAAGTTAAAACTTATGTATTGGTTAAGTACATCAAGCTGGGTCCTTGCAATGACAACAGTTCAGGTGAGTGNCAAGTTCTGATTCACAGGTGTTAACAATTCCCTGATCTTCAACCAGACTATACTGAAAGAAAGCGGGCAGCTGCTGCCAGAAGCCAGCGCCTGCTTTAGGGTATCACCCACACAGCATTCTGCCTTACAGAAGCTTGTCTAATTTTGTCTAAGTGAGGGCTGGGGTGTGTGCTTATCTTCCTTCTACTTCTTGAGTCCTGTCCCTATGCAACAAGGTTGCAGTTACAAAGATATATAACCAAAGCAGTGTTTACGGTTAGAATGGGACAGAAAGACATTTCTACTGAAGGAAAGCAGCAGCAGCTTCAGCTCCTTCCAAGTAGCCTACAAAAGGCATCGGCACCAACACCCCTTCCCAGGACTCTTGTATCCCTGAATGGAGGTAGCAGCAGATCACTACAAAGACAGTGATGACTGAGGAAAGACACAGGGTGCAGTATGTACCCCACACCCTATTCTTCTACAGGATTCTGACCTGTCCATTACCATTACTTAATCACCTTTGGGTCATGTACTCTTTGAAAAATTACATAAAAGTAATTCCTTGAAAAATGTACAAACCCAAAATGTTAAGTATTCCAANGAGTTTGTATTAATTCCCAAAGTTCAAGCCTTTTATAAAGAATCCCTTGCTGGAGGCCAGACATGGTGACACATCCCAGTACTTGGGAGACTGACNCAGGAAGGTCACAAGTTTGATGTCAGTCTGGGCCACAGACTGAAATTTATTTCAACATTCTCAAAACCATCNAAAGTATCATCAAGAAGTTGAATAGTCAATCAATCAATAGCCTAACCAATAAATGGGAAAATTCTTTTTCAACTGAACAGAAAATTCTCAAAAGAAATACAAATGGACAATATGTGGAAAAAAAAAATCAACATTCCAAGCCATCAGGGACATACAAAAACAGTACCAAGATTCTATCCAATATCAATCAGAATGGCTACCATCCATCAAGAAAATCAATGGCAACAAATGTTGGCAAAGATGCAGTAAAAAGGAACCTTCATATAAATATCAGTGGAAATAGAAATTAGAATAGTCACTACAGAAATTATTACAAGTTCCTCAAAACATTTAAAAAACAGAATTCCATTAAAGGAATCTAAGACACAATCTCCATTAAAGGAATCTAAGACAGAATCTAACAGATACCTGCATAACCATTATTACTGAGATCCTACTCACAGCAGTAATATATGTTATTAGCCTAGATGCCCATCAATAGAAGACTGGGTAAAGAAAACGTGGTGAGACAAGGTGTGGTGGTACATGGCTTTAATCCCAGCACTCCAGAGGTAAGCAGTTCTTGATGAGTTTGAGGTCAGTCTGCACTACAGAGTGAGTTTCAGGCCAGCCAGAACTACATAGTGAGATCCTGTCTCAACAAACAAACAAACCAACAACAAAAAATCAAGATGTGGTGTATATGTATAAAGGTAATTTTAGTCAGCCATAAAGTAGAATGAAATGATGCCATTTTCAGGAAAACAGACAGAACCAGAGAGTTTCATNTTAAGTAAAGTAAACCTGACTCAGAAAGATAAACATNGCACATTTCTTCCTATATGGAACCTGGATTTGACAATCTATATGACACAAAGAGGCCAATTAGGGAGAGAAAAGGGACAAGTGAGAAGGTAAGGGAGGGCATGAGGGGTAAAAGGAGCTTAATATGAACAACAGAATGATACACATATCTGAAAATATTGTAATGGAACCTATTACTTTGTACACTAAAATAATAAAAGAAAAAGCATATCTACATATAACCACATTCATAAAATAGGAAAAAAAAAACTAGATCTAATGTTCAAAGATGAGAAATTAAACCATTCTACTGGTTGGAGTGGGGGTGGACTGGTANCCCTGTGTCATAGTGATAAGAAACAGAAACTACAGTTTCTTTGATAAAAAAAAAAAACCAAAACACCAGGAAGTACCTAAAACACTTGGTCCTACATATCTCCTTTTCGGACTGTTCTCTGCTATATTCAAATATGTGCACATAAACACATGGTAAGAGCAAGAGACTGTGTGAAGGTCCACCTTCATTGTGTCTCATACACCGAGAGACACACTTCCCTATAGCTTACCACTTACTAGCTACTAAACCCTGCAGGTAGCTGTGTGATCAACAGAGTGTCATCTTTAAGATGTACGGGACATCAACAAACAAGTGTGTAGAGAACACAACCACTGGTGATTTTAGAGCTAGGACACCACAAACGTGATTGTAGAAACAAACGAAAAAACACAAATGTGCCTATGACTGAGGTGGAGGATTTCAGAAATTAAGGAAGGAAGGAAACGGTCTTTCTACTTTTTTAAAACACACACAAACAAAAACTTATTATCAAATATAAGTTATGAAAACAAAAAGCAACATTAATCTCCTTAACATGAGAAAGTCCCTGAAAGAAGCAGGAGGTGTTTCAGGTTCCTGGAGTCTGCTGGGCGTTACCTTTCCATTCCTCTATCGTGTGCTCCCTTTCGTCTAGCTGCTTGTCAGGGATCTTTGGTGGTGGCTGAAAGACACAAGGCAGTGACAACTCAGTCAGTTTACTGGAAGTGTGTGTGTGTATGTATATACATATATGTGTGTGTGTGTGTGTATGTGTGTGTGTGTGTATATATATAAGTGTGTGTGTGTATATATATGTGTGTGTGTGTATATATATATATGTGTGTGTGCGTATGTGTGTGTATGTGTGTGTGTATGTATATATATACACACATATATATGTGTGTGTGTATATATATATGTGTGTGTGTGCGTATGTGTGTGTATGTGTGTGTGTATATATATGTGTGTGTGTGTATATATATGTGTGTGTGTGTGTATATATATGTGTGTGTGTATATACATATATGTGTGTGTGTGCGTATGTGTGTGTATGTGTGTATATATATACATATATGTGTGTGTGTGTGTATACACATACATACATACACACATATATATATACTATTAATTATTTGAAATATCAGCCAGACGTAAGACTTGTAAAAGTGAATCATGNGACAAAGACTAACCGATCATCAGCAACTTTAACTTTCTAGAAGGTAGTTCTGTAAGATTCCTTTGTAAGAAATAAGATGTCTTTTTTCTTTCCTCCCAACGTTTGAAATTGTCACATTTTACCTGTATTACAGAATTCTGCTCTTCTTTGGATAAAACATTAGTTTTAACTAAGGCTGCTCCCACAGACGTCCTAGCTCCTCTCTAATCAACTATCAATTCAACAGAGGAAGAAACAGCGGGAGGCTACCTGACTGTGTGTGATGGCTTAGATACGCTCCTTAACCTAAGGTTTTCTTCATGCAAAACTAGGATAACATTAACAGCNTCTATCTATATTTTTATTTAAAATGACAAGTTCTCTTTCAAACTTAATTTTAACTATAGCTTTAAGAATANAGCATATTCTTCAAACATTAAGAACTTACAGCTTCTGCTTCCGAAGGGTCATACCAGACGTTGATGTATGGGTGCTGGAGAGCTTCATCTACTGAGATCCTTTTGGATGCATCTATTACTAACATTTTGGATAACAAATCCCTTGCTTGACTGGCTGCAAAAATAATGGTTTAATATACACATGCTCATGAGATTTTCTAATTGTTAACTTTAGAAAGTTGAGATTATCTTTTATTTAAAAAAATTATCTTTCCCAGGCATGGTGGTGCATATGCTTAATTGCTGAACTGAGGATACAGAGGCAGAAGGANCATAATTTCCAGGCCAGCCTGGTTCTAGTCCCAGGTTAGCAGGATCAAACAGTAAACAGCTATCTCAAACTGAATCAAGCCAAACCAAAACAAAACAAATGCTATGTTTTTAAAAAGAATGTTTTTATTATTTATTTTGTATTAAAAAAAGATTACATTTTTTTACTTATGTTTACAGAGGGAAGGTGTGTGTGCATGCACACATGAATGCAGGTGCCCAGGGAGGCCAGAAGAGGGCATCAGGTCCCCTGGAGCTGGATTTACAGGTGGTTGTGAGCTGCCTCACATGAGTACTAGGAACTGAACTCAGGTTCTCTGCAAGAACAGCAAGTAATCTCTCTAGTCTCTCGTTTTTTTGTTTTGTTTGTTTGTTTAAAAAAGACCAGGTCATGCTATNTTCCTAGGCTAGCCTGGAACTCACAAAGTAGCCCAAGAAGGTCTCAGACTCCTGGCAATCCTTCAGCCATAGCTTCCCAAGTGTTGGAATTATAGTTGTGAACTACCACACCTAAAGAATAGTTTTTACTATAAAACCAGGACATATATATGANTTATAAAATATGAAAAAAAATTTTCATTCTTTTTTGAAGCAGGGTCTCCATTTTGTTGCCCTAGCTGGCCTTGAACTCAGAAATCCTCCTGTCTCTGCCTCCTAATCCAAGGATTAAAGGCAAATGCCACTATACCCAGCTAAAACGCAAAAATAACAAAACCTTCCTATGTTCCACNAGCAGACATAATTTTGAGTCAAATCTCTTAAGAATATGACTAAGCACTCTTACCACACATGCATACCCAAAACAGAATTTGGTGCACACACTTACACAGCTTACCTTTAAGCTTGTTATGCTCCGAGTCAGCTGGGAAAAGCACATCTGGGAACAGCTTCTCAAAGCTATAGCCAGCATATTTAGGTCTGTTTTCAACGTAAGTCCTTACTGTTGGCTGTAGTTTCTTCATGAATTCAGGACAGGGTGTTCCGAGCTGTTCAATAACTTTATTCCACTGATCAATATCTATTATCAAGTAGCTAAGAAAAATACTCCATGTAGCAAATGTTCAATATTTTAATCTTATCCACATTAAATATAAGAAAATGGAAAACTAAAAGAATGTGGCCATTATATATTTTATACCTCAAAGCCATCTTGCAAAAGGCAATGATTGCAAGTGGATAAAAATGATCANTAAGCTTTGCTAATCTTATTTATCATGTGTATGTGTACGTGTACATGTGTTGTTGTATATAAACATTAATTTCACCATAAAGAGGCATAAACAAGTAAATTCAAAATAAAAATTATAACTCAAAAACTGTCATTACTATATACATAAAAACCCAAATTGCAAACTGCACAAAACTTTAATATTTAAAAATTTGTCTTTCCCCCAGCTCTTGACAAATATAAATGCATTTCCTAGAAAGTAAGAAATATTTCTAGNCTGTCCTGCTTTTCTGAGTTCTTTCACTAACAGAAAACATCCAATAGTGATAAAAAGGATGACTTTGATAGAAGTAGCATTTTCTTTTGCCATTCTTAGGTTTGCCTATGTTAATTACGTTTGTGAAGCGCTGAAATACATGAAAATGATACCAGTATCTCAGTATGCTGTAGACCAGAAGAATTTCCTGGTCTTGTTCCCTCTAGTCTTTATACTCCAAATCTCCAAAGACTAATGTCCCAAACATTCTGACTCCACCTAAAACAATTCTGTTACTCACTGACAGACACTTCACTGTTAACATAAATATTAAAAGTTGATGAGCTAAAAGCATAAATCCCAACCTAATCACCAACATAGGAAACCTCTTGCTGACATTCTCAGAATGTTATGTTAATGTAATGAGACAAGAAGACACAACATACAGAACAGTAACAGAAAGACATGGGGGAACCAAACAAAAAGACAGGAGCAACGGATAATTCCAAAATTCATGCTACCTTCAAAACAGTTATAGACTTACTCAAGTGTTAGAAATTTTTAGTGGAAGCCATAATTTTTTTGTTAATCAACTCAAAGCCATCAAGGAACTGTGAATAATTACACTTGAGCACTTTTTAAAATTAATATATGAAACAATAAATGAGGAAAAAGGAAGTCTATGTCAAGTAAGAGGTGGTATTCTGGAAGAGTAATTTAACAATACTTTGTATTAGGGAGAGACAAAATACATTCCACCTGACCAGGCTGACGCGGTACCATACATTTTGACCTTTAGAAACTACATTTTAGGCCAAAGATAAGGATACGATCTGTACCTGGGAACAAAACACCACCTTTGATCATTTCTCCCATGATGCACCCAACTGACCAAATGTCAACTGAAAACAAAATGCAATGACATTAACATAAAGATTTTGGTTAAAATAAAAAGGAAAATATATAAACATTAAAATAAAACACGCACACCATATACACTTAAAATTATAAAAAGCAATACAAAATAAAAATGAACGACAGTGAATGTGCTCTGACTACCAGCAGAGACTGTATGTCCTGCTGCTGGGTGCAGCCTACAAACATTTCAGTTTCTTAGCTCAACAACTGTTTCAACTACAACAGCCACAGATTTTANATCTATTAAAAGAAAAAACCCTGTATGTACAAATGCAGAATATATTCCTTTTCATTAACAAACAGAAGGAAGTTCATCACCTAGCTAATTAATCTGCTGCAGCAGCACAAGGATACAGTCCCTTCCTGGAAAGAGGATTTTGTGGCAAACCATTTCTCCCATAATGCACCCCACAGACCATAAATCCACTATATGTTTGCAGCACAAAAGAAGGAAAAGCAAAGCAAAAGTTCATTAAAATCAAAGAAGCATAACATGACTGCATTATCTAAAAAACTGCAGAACATCACAAAAAGAAAAGGTGGTTTGAATTTCAAATAATGGAATAATTTAAAACACAAAGTACTTTTAAAAAAGCTTTGAATCACAAAAGAAAACATGAAGTGTGGCATTTTAATTACATATCTAATTTTAAAGTGAGAGCTATGCACAGAAATTGCATAAATTAAAAAAATATACATTTTATAACTGAGAAATTGTTTGTAAAATATAAAGTAGAACCAAACAGACTTATAAATAAAGTTAAGAATGTATATGAGGTCATAAAAGTATAAAATAAGATGCACTATTTTGAAGTTTAACTGTGCNTTTTACTCTCTCTTTAAGTTAAATTGAAAAAGCACAAGCAGAAATAATCTAGCATACTAAAAATGGAATGTCTCTGAATTTAATAAAATGCTTATCTAAAGCTTTTCTCAGAAAATTTCAAATTGGATTTCAGAGGTTTATTAAACTGAAAAAGCTTTGTTTGTATATTCTGAATTAAAAGTCAGTTGTTATCTTTGNGACTTCATTTTACACTTATACNTACCTCTACCCAAAAAGGAACAAGTGAGGAGAAAGAACAGCTTATTTGTTAAGAAACCCTGGTAAACACAAGTGTTTTTCAAGTTTTCTATTTTAGACTATCAAAGTACCTACACATCTGTGATCTACAAAGAGTCTCTGAGCAGATCACTGTGTTATAAAACTTGCTACAAGGAGTCAAATTTGCTATCAGGCAATTTAAAATAGATTAGACTGCCCCAAACTTTCCAATATAATCTGAGGTTCTCTGCAATAAAACAAAACATGAAATCAACCTTTCTCCTGTGTGTGTGTGTGCGCGTGTGCGTGTGTGTTTGTGTGTGCATGTGCGTGTGTGCGCGCGCGTGTGTGCGCGCGTGTGCGTACGCGTGTGCGTGTGTGTGCATGTGCGTGCATGTGTGTGTGTGTGTGTGCATGTGCGTGTGTGTGTGTGCGCGCGCGTGTGCGTATGTGACTGAAAAGAGGACATCTGTATGTCATCGCCCACTGGCTAATGTAGTTATAAGTAAGTATTAGATTTGACTGGGTTCCTGGGGGAACAGACAGGAAAAGAGATGAAATGATCTAT
>LZPO01027400.1:240981-254047 GCA_001675575.1 Neotoma lepida | reverse complement strand
ATTAAAGGTGTGTGCCATCATGCCTGGCTGTTTCCAGTGTGGCCTTGAACTCAGAGATCTGGATGGATCTCTGTCTCTGGAATGCTAGGATTAAAGGNATNTGCTACCACTGCCTAACCTCTATGTTTAATCTAGTGGCCGTTCTGTTCTCTGACCCCAGATAAGTTTTATTAGGGTACACAATATTTTTGGGGACACAATATATCACTACAAATAATGGCATTGGAAACCAGGTTACCCAAGTGAAAAGTAAAAGTAGTCAAAAATGAATCAGAAAAGATCTCAGACCTAAGCCTGAAAGTGAAACTATAATACTCTTGGAAGAAAAAAATGGAGGATTTTCATGACTCTAGATTTGACTGCTGAATTTTAGTTAAGACACCCAAACTATAAAAAAAAAAAANATGAAAAATATGCAGATGAACTGGACTTCAACAAAATTAAAATCCATGCATCAAATGAAGCAAAAGACAACCCACAGTTTAACATGAAAAGCATAGCCTAACCTACAATTCTCCAAAGAAGATATACAAATGGCAGTAAGTACTTGNAAAGTGTTCAATACTAACCATCTTGCANATGTAAATCAAAACCACAGGACACAAGACCTGAACAGGAGTGTGGTGGTTTGAATGTAATTCACCCCCACAAGCTCATAGGGAATGGCACCACTAGGAGGTGTGGCTTTGTTGGAGTAGGTATGGCCTTGTTGGAAGAAGTGTGTGCTACTGTGGGGGTGGGCTGTGAGGTCTCGTATATGCTCAAGCCACACCCAGTGTCTCAGTTCACTTCCTGTTGCCTGCACAAGATGTAGAACTCTCAGCTCCCTCTGCAGCACTGCGTCTGCCTGCATGCCACCATGATAATGGACTGAACCTCTGAACTGTAAGCTACTCAATCAAATGTTTTCCTTTATAAGAGTTGCCATGGTCATGATGTCTCTTCACAGCTATAGGAACTTTAACTGAGACAAAGGGCCATACAAACAGATATACTAACACATTATATAAGTAACAGTATAGAAACTGAGCAGGAAATACGTATTTGTTTTTGTTATTTTTTCCGAGACAGTGTTTCTCTGTGTAGCCCTGGAAGTCCTGGACGAGCTCTGCAGACCAGGCTGGCCTCAAACTTACTCCTCTGCCCCCCCAAGTGCTGGGATTAAAAGTAATGAGCAAGCACTGCTCGACCTGTATTTATATATTTAAAAATACACCCCCACCTGCCCCACCACATTTTTAAAAAGGCCAAAAATTTGAGAGGGGTACAAGGGAACAGGTGGATGGAGGNAAGGGAGGGGGAAAATGATTACCTCCCTCCCCTAGAGGACATAACTTCATATTCATTAGGGTGGCTGTAATACAAAAGACAAGTAATAAGCATTGGCTAAGATGTGGAGAAATCAATCCCTGTACATCACTAGCAGGAACAGAAGATGATGATGAAACATGATTTTATGACTGGTGAGTACTTCAAAACCTAAAATAGTGCAGTGCTAAATCTACACTCAAAAGAACTAGAAAAAAAGATACCCCAATAAAATATATATACAAAAATGTTCATAGTAGCACTGTTCACAATACCCAAATGGTGTAAGCAACTAAAAGTTCATAATGAATGGATAACCAACTATGGTACATATATGCAATGGAGTATCGTTCAGAAATGAAGTGTTGACACATACTACAGCATAGATAAATTTTGGGGACATTACATTAAGTCAGACATCTATTGCACAGCTCTATTACATGAAATAATCTAGATAAGCAGATCTACAGAGATAAAAACTAAATTGGCAGCAATCAGGAGCTAGAGTAGGAGGAAGAGAGAAGAATGACTACTTCACAGACACAGGATATCCTCTGAGGTCAGAAAATATTTTGGAAATGTGTAGTGGTTNGTGATGGGCACACAATATTCTATGTATATTAATGGTAAATCTTATGTGTATTTTACAATTAAAATAGTCATATATAAGGGAAAAACTTACCAAAAACTCATCACCTGAGAAAGACTCTTATATATTCCAGTTCCTCAAATGCTGCTTGAGGCTGATGAGAAGAAAGTATCTATGCTTTTAAAAAAAATGCCTTCAGGGCCAGGCAGTGGTGGAGCACGCCTTTAATCCCAACACTTGGAGTCAGAGGCAGGTGGATCTCTGACTTNGAAGACAGTCTGGTCTACAGAGTAAGTTTCAGTACACCCAGGGATAGAGAGAAACCCTGTCTCAAAAAACAAACAAACAAATGCCTTCTTGGGGGGCTGAAGAGATGGCTCAGCATTTGAAAAAACTGGCTGCTTTTCCAGAGGACCTGGGATTGATTCCCAGTACCCATAGGGAAGGAGGCTCACAATCTACAACTTCAGTTCCAATGCCCTCTCTGGCCTCCTTGGCAAATGCATGAAGGTGGTGCACAGACATACATGCAGAACCCATGCACACACAATAACAATAAATCCTTAAAAATGTTTTCAATGCCTTCCTGGATAAAAGCCAGTTTAAGTGTCTGGGCTTACATTTCCAGAAATTGCCTTCCTTTAGCTCATTTCCCTGACAATTTTTTACCTGAGGAATTTTTTGTTATTGTTGTTAAAGGGTTTTATTCTGAGAAAGTAAAGATCCAAAGGAAGTAAAATGTTTCAAGAATAGTTATGTCCCTGAGACATCTTTGGTGCATTCATACCATGAAAATCCTACTCACTATAAAAATGAATGTGATACATGCAACATTTTAGATAGATGTTGAAGACTTTTTTAAAAATCTGGTCTCAAACATTAAAAAAAAAAATTGTGTATATAACTAGAGAAAAGATAGCGGACTAGTTCTTGCCAAGGACTAGGAGTGGAACTATGAGAACAAAGAGGGAAAAGATATTTTATAGTTTAAGGATTTATATACAGATCTGTAATCCATTTGGAGAAAATTTTGTATAAAGTAGAAGATTTAGTAAAGGTAATAGCCAAATGACTATGCCAGCAGTACCTGCTGAAAAACCATCCTAGCTAAGCAAGTTGTATGCACCTCTGTCAAAAACCAACTGGAGGCCTAGCTCACTGGCATGCACCTGTAATCCCAGCTACTTGGGAGGCAGAGGCAGGAAGCTAGGAGCCAGGCCATACAACATAACAAGACCCCATCTCAAACAAAGCAAAAATTACACAACTGGCCTTGTGTGGAGCCAAGTGTGAATTTCTAATGTGTTCTACTGACCTATATGGGTCAATCATCTATCTGTCCACCAATGCCACACTGTCCTGGTTTGGCTAAGTATATAACGAAAAAGTAATAACCACTGGTAAAAACAGCAGATGGCAACAATTTTAAGCAGGGGTATCTCTTTAGGAATAACAACAGGGAGTTATAAATAATATCAGAATCTGTAAACTCAAAAGTAGCTCACAAAATTTGTACAGCTTTAAAATGCTATGGAAAAAGCTAATCTGTTACCCTAAACTTTTTAAGCTCCATGAACCATACTTGCATACACCTGTAATCCCGGAACTTGGGAGGCTGAGGCAGGAGGATTCTGAATTCAGGCCAGCTTGGGTTACATAGGAAGTTTGTCTGCTGAACTCTGTCTCAACCCAAAATATTACCCATCAGAATTGCTTCTGTGGTCATGGAGGTGAACCATAATTAAGAGTCAAATTATCATGTAACCTTTGTTTATTCTAATACATTTTTTTTTTATTAACTACTTAATCTTCATTCCCTAACTGCAGCTTGGCTAATTGGAGACATTGCAAGCACCTCAGAAATATTCATTGGATCATCAACCAAAGATTCCAGATTACTGCAAGCTCAAATCAAATATCCCAGGCTTAGAATTGTCAAAGCTATTGCACATGCTCCCACATATATTTATGCATGGCTCCACCACCTTTTCTCCACTTCCTTTTACTCCTGCCCTCTACATCTTTTTCTTACATACAGAAAGGAAAATCTGCAAAGGATGTACTGTTTGACTTTTGAGGCAAGTCAAAACTGCAACCAACAGAACTTTCAACTTCTGTCAAATTAGTCAAGTTCTGGGCTTCACATCCACCATGTCAAAGAAAATAATTTATGTTTAATCAACTGCCAGCTGTCATAACCATGAAGTTCCACAACTTTGAATGTGATTCCAGCCTCCATTCCTTTCCAATCTCCCAAATCTTTCTGGGGACATTAGTACTGGAGCGCCAAACTTCTCTGCATCCTCAAACCCTCTGCAAAGCATCTGTTTTACCTCTGAATGAAATCCCNTATCATCTCAAAGACCACTTATTTCGTCCTCTCAAATGATACTAGGTTTCCTGCTTACTCCTTGCTGCTATCATCACTGCTCACCTAGACACACACAAACTCACTCTTTTAAAGCTCATGCTTACCTCCTGTTGCTGTGGTCTACTTACCAACTGCCTAGTCACACCATCACCAGTAAGTTTCACACCTAACTAAAACTTTACTCTTTAACTTGTAAACCTTGTTATTGTGAGTGATAGCCACAGATGAGNCTAAACCACCTACAATAATCTACCCATCCGTCTATTCCTCACCACCTGAATTCATTCACCTCTAGAACCAGTACAGCGTCCCTTAACAACCACAATCCCTTCTCCTCACACCTTAATTTATTATCATCAATATGAATGCTATCTGACCTTAGAGGGCCTTCAGGATCTTAAAACTCTACTTTCCCCCACCTATCTTCTTTTACTATATACTTTCTTAGTCAACTTAAATTTCATGTTCCATCTTATTTCAAGATATTCTTATCAATACACCANACTCCTTAAATTCCAGATTTGCAAAAATACCAACTCTAAATGAATCTTCCCTTCTTGTGACTACATCAGGTCCAAATAGAAATTAGCATAGGAGGACAGATGAATACAACTGTCACTTCATGGTAAACCTTTATGAGTGCACAATAATACTNATTCTCTGTTAAAATCACTTTCCATTCTCTGTAACACTCATTTCAAATGTTCTCCTTCTTCAAACCACCCACTCCTATCATTTCCTTCTCTTCACAAAGTAATAAAACAAGGGCCCTCCAAGGCTGCTACCCAATTCATTTACTCTTTAAACCTTTCCATTCATTTTAATTTATTATGTGTGTGCCTGCTTGTCTGGATAAGCACCACATACAGGCAGGTACCCTTGAAAGCCAGAAGAAGGTGTCAGATCTCCTGGAACTGAAATNAGAGGTNGTTGTTGAGTGCTGGAATCTACACCTGGGTCCTCTGGAAGAGCAGCAAGTGGGCTATCTCTTCAGTCATTTCATTTATCGGAATAGTTCTCAACTCTAAATTCAGTCACTACAGATCTCACCAACAGATCTCACCGAAGCTACCAATTAGTGATTTTCCTCAAAGCTCATTTCACCTGGTTCTTTCAGAAGCACTAACACTGTCACAACTGTATCACTAAACTGTTCTCATGTGGCCTTTCAAAAATGTTCCCCTAAACTCAGTAACTGAAATCAGTTTTACTCTCTTACAATAATAGCTAAATGAAACTGTCATTAGATGCTGGAAAACACAAAGATTAGGGTTCTGATCCATATATCTATGGTTTCTATTGCTGTGATAAAACACCATGATGAAAAAGCAACCCCAAGAGAGAAATGTTTATTTCACTTCCACTTCCACATCAATGTCATGAAAGAAGTCAGGGTAGGAGCTGCAGGCAGGAACTTGGGAGGCAGGAACTGAAGCAGAGACCATGCAAAAACACTGCTTACTGGCTTGCTCCCCATTGCTTACTCATCTAGCTTTTGTGTGTGTGTGCCAGGGTCTCTCTGACAGCCCTGACTGTTCTGGTACTCCCTATGTAGACTAGAGGAAAGGCATCCGAGTTCTGCAGTAGTAATCCTCCTAAGGCTTTAGCTGAAAACTAATCTATTCTACACATGCATGGACAAAACTTTCAAGTATGAGACAAAAGGCAAATGCCTGGGAGCTACATGAATCAGAACTCAATCAGGAAGAAAGATCAAAGATTAGCAGAGATTTCCTTCCTATCTACAACTAAGGGAGTCAGAGACAAACTTTTTTAAAATTTCAATTTGGAGCTAGAGAGATGGCTCACTGAAAAAGAGTATGTCTCCTATGTGTGGGCCCTTGCCACTTTCAGAGGACCCAGATTTGGTTCCTAGACACATCACATCCACCACCTGTATCTCTAGTTCCACGGGATCTGAGGCCCTCTTCTGACCTCTCAGGGCACCTGCCCACACATATACACACATATACAGACAAACAGGCACATACACATAGAAATAAATTTTTTTAATTAAATGTGTTTTTAGATAGCCTACAAGACATATTCTTTTTCTTAACAATGAGTCNACTCCAAATAAATCAGTCAAAATAAACACAGAACTCAAGATGACATCACTGCCACCTGCTTTAAGTCCTGTTTATCCTATGGATGATAAATGACCCAAAGTAACTGCCAAATGTGCTAGCATCCTTCCATTTCCAAAGTAAGCTTAAAGAAAACTGTATGAGGTCACAGTAACACAGCAAAGAAACCATGGCATCTAGATCCATGGTTTTACCAAGAAGTATAAGATAGGTTTGGTTTTACTTTTCAATTAGAAGGGTGTGCTTGTTTTCTCCTGTGGCCCCTGCCATAAACACTCTTANTCTGGTNTCAGTTCTTCAAGTCTGCATTTGATTTGAATGTAGCGGTCTTTGATNCACTTCATATAGGCTTTCTGTTATGAAGCTGGTTTTCTGCAGTTGATAATTCATGACAATATCAACACCGATGATTACTGTGCTTCCTACAGTTAGCCCTCTGGCCCAACAGCGGCGGGGAGGGGGTGGTGCATTTCCACCAATGAGCAAGTCATATGTGTTAACCTCTGTCCTACNGACCATCTAGTTAGGTCTCCACCTTCAGCACAGCCCGTCCACTATCTCCTGGATCTTGTACATGTCAGAGAACATCATGATTATATGATGAGGTCCCAGCAGGTAACCATGGCAGCTGGAGGAAATAACTGTAGGGCTAGTTTAGCAGTGCTGGGTGAACACAGTGAATGCAGCATGTGAGGTAGAGAAAAAGGAGAAGAAGAAAGTACATCACAGTTCTGACAAACAAATGCATCGAATCAGAAGTGNTTAGCATTTACCCCACTCTCCTGTTCTGACAGTCTCCTAAGAGCTTTCTAGTCTTCAGACCACAGGATGACAAATGTAGTGTAACAAACTATGGCAACATTTAGGGAGCCCTTATTGAAAAAGTATTTTCCAAATGATCAATACATGCTGTTTCAAATTCAAACACAGGCAAGACTCACTTAAAATACAGCACAGATGACTGGATTTTAATATAGACTGAAAATATTATGTGCTTTCAGATTCCATTAATTGCAATTAATTTGTTAAATTCTCATGTAATATAATTCCAAATTATCTGTGTTGTGATATGGGAAGTGTATATAAGTACCTTTCCCCACTANCTGCTAAAGTACAAAGCCACCCCAGAAAAGTGTGAGCGACTTTCTCATGGAACATTGTTCTTATAAATAAGAACCACTGGCATACAAACTTTGTGTGCCTAAATAAGGTGTGTGTGTGTGTGTGTGTGTATACTATGTGTGCCTAAATAAGGAGTGTGGGTGTGTGTGTGTGTGTGTGAATGAGAGCATGCTCAAGCACCTCAGGCTGTACAGAACTCCGGATCCTCCTACCTCTACCTAAGTGCTAGAGTTACAGACAAACTATAGTGACTTGAAGTAGGGCNCATAGAAGATATTTTCTTGATAATGAATAAAGTGAGTCTATCACTTCAATGAAAAGCAAATAGCAGTGCCCACAGACAATGACAAAATTCGAACTCTCAAGTGAAAATTAAAATTTAAGAAAATTTATATCCATTCCATGAGGATCCAAGGATTTTGCTGCTATCACAGCTTTCAAAACCCTTGCTGTTCCCAGAAATGGGAATGCATGCCTTTAATTCCAACATTCAAGAGGCAGAGACAGGTGGATCTCTGAGTTTAAGGCCAGCCTGGTCTACAATGTAAGTTCCAGGCTAACCAGGACTATATAGTGAGACAAGGTTTCAAAACAAAAACAACAAAACAAAAAGCAAAATCTTTTCAAAAGCAATGTGTCATGAGGGTAGTGGACCAGCAGGCTCTAGTAACTTCAGGAGGGCAGATAGGGCAAAAATGAGCCAGGAAAGGGAATGTAGGAGTGCCATATTAACATATGAAAGAATANGAATTTTAAATTGANCCAAAATTTAGGACTGTGAATAAAACATGCTTTTTCTATTAAAATAATAATTCTCTAATTCTAGCAAGAACTATATACAAAAATACCACCTACAGACATGTCTTATGAAGCATTTTAGTCTCATTTAACCTTNTATCACAAAATACCTTAAAATTCATACTCTAGATTTAATATACTTTTTAAAGCCTCGATCTTTTGAAAGAAATGTCATTATTCATAAAAACAGCAGCAAAAGACACTAATTCAAAGGAATACAAAAAAAAAGCTCTAAATATTTCCAATTAAGCATCTCAAAACTTTTGCTTAAATAACGTGGGTCTTGTGATATCATACCAATGCACTATGGTAACAAGAGTCTACCTATTACACTGTAATCAACAGGAGGGAAAGGAGAACATGATGCAGAACCACAGGCCTCACTATGCATCAGCTACAGCATTGGTACTTGATTTTATTTTACCTTAATTTCCCCTTCTATAAAATTCACAAGAGGCAGGAACAAGAGTATTTACAAAAAGACTGCTGGGCAGAGCATATGAACAACTATATGTGAAGTGTATGTATGTACTTGGTTTTTTTTTTATTAAGCTAAATTCAAATGCTTTAAAAAGTGGCAAATTATAGAAGACTCAGAAACGCCAAATCAGCTAACCCAGAATATTACAAAGTGAATTATTAAACTTTACAAACCACCCAAATCCCAAGTACAAAGTTTAAAGAAAGAAATGGACAATCATGTAAAATTAAGTCTGAAGACAACTTTCTAAAGAGAGTGTTTCAGGTTAAGGCAGGATAAATACAAGTGAAACACTTACTCTGCCAGCAAGCAAGGAAACAGTCTTAACCCGGTCAAAATGACAGAGAAGGCCTCGAGAAATTCCCACTGAACAAACATGGAACACTTGGTACATAAAGATTAATAATACCACCTAAAGCAAGTACCACAAGAAAAACAGGATAGAAATCGATGGAATTGGAATCAGGGAAAAATACATGAAACCAACAAAAAACAAAAGCTGGCTATCTGAAAATGTAAGTGTAACAGATACATCTCTAGGCAGGAATAAAGAGGAAAAGAGTAGTTCAGGAGAAAAAAGGAAGAAGGGAAGTGAGAGGGAGACGAGACAGCACCAACAGCTGAGCCTTNTAGGCCTGAGACTGCTGCTACTAAGGACGCTGAGGAAGGAGGATTACTTCAAGGCCTGCAAGAGCTACAGAGTAATTTCAAAGCCAGCTGATCCACTTAAGAGAGATTCTGTCTCCACATTGCAAAAGAAAACGGGGGATGCAGACTGCTTGCCTGGCATGTGTGAGGCCCTGGATTGGATTTCCAGCACCAGTGAGGAAGGGTGGGAAAGGAGAGACAGGAGAAGGCAGGAGAACAGTGAACAGTACACTAACATAAAAATGAGAGAGGGCTCGTCATTTCTGTCTCAAACGACACTGGAAGTATGATGAAGGGGCAGGTGTGATGGCACACATATGGAGCCCAACACTCAGAATGCTAAGGCAGGAGAATAATGAGTTTGAGGCCAGAGTGGGCTACGAAGTTGAGTTATAAGACAGCCAACAGTCTGGATTACTAGCAAGACCCTGTCTTTTTTCCCCCCTTAAGAATGACAAAAGAATACTATGAACTACTGTGAACCCACACATTGGTGACTCGAGATGAAATGAACCATTTCCGTGAAAGAAACAACCCACCAAAGCGCTTACAAACATAACCTAAACAGAAGCATATACACAAAAGAAAAATCTCAAATAGAGCTGTATGTATTGAAGAAAGTGAACCAGGAGAGGTGAGTGACTGGTCTCCCTGATAAAACTGCCCCAATCTCTAGCCCCTAAGCCCCAAGGCACATCCTATGCCCCTCCCCCTACCATCTCAGCCCCAGCAGCAGGCCAGCAGGTAAGAGTCCTGTGGGCAGGCAGCCCTCCACCATTTCTCCACCACTGTTGCCATCCACTGGACACTGTAACCTACAAGACCCACTCTGCCCCCCAAACCCACTGAACCCATCATCCTCCCCTTGGCCAACCACCCCCACACACACATCAGCAGACCCTATAGGCACAAGCACTACCCACACCAGTTGGAAGAACAGACCCCACAGGCACAGTTACAACCCCCATCAGCTGGAAGAACAGACCCAACAGGCACAAGTAAAGCCCACACCAGCCAGAAGAACTGAACAATATGCTGGATCTAAACACCCAAACCCCCACAAACCTTAGCTGAGACAACCTTACACAACCTAACAATCAGCCAATTACCAGAACCCATGGCCATTCAGGCCAAAAGACAATAAAGGAAACATACAGTAAAGGAACAAAAGACCCATCCAACAGAGACATCACAAGAAGCAACACATGTGCTTATAATCAAATTAAATGGAGAGAAACTCAAAGCGATTCCACTAAAATCAGGAACAAGACAAGGCTGTCCACTCTCCCCATATCTATTCAATATAGTACTTGAAGTCCTAGCTAGAGCAATAAGACAACAAAAGGAGATCAAGGGAATACAAATTGGAAAGGAAGAAGTCAAACTTTNACTACTTGCAGATGATATGATAGTATACATAAGTGACCCCAAAAATTCTACCAGGGAACTCCCCACAGCTGATAAACATCTTCAGTAATGTAGCAGGATACAAGATTAACTAAAAAAAATTAGTAGTCTTTCTATATAGAAATGATAAATGGGCTGAGAAAGAAATCAGAAAAACATCACCCTTTTACAATAGCCACAAATAATATGAAATATTTTGGGGTAACTAATCAAACAAGTGAAAGACCTGTATGACAAGAACTTTAAGTCTTTGAAGAAAAACGAAAAAAATTGAAGATATCAGAAAATGGAAAGAACTCCCATGCTCTTGGATAGGCAGGATCAACATAGTAAAAATGGCAATCTTACCAAAAGCAATCTACAGATTCAATGCAATCCCCATCAAAATCTCAATGCAATTCTTTACAGACCTCAAAAGAACAATACTCAACTTCATATGGAAACACACACACACACACACACACACACCCCTCTGTGTTACTAAGGGGAAGAAGTTAATTGACACTTCGGACAATATAAGCCAATTTTCAGAATAAACAGTTGGTACATTGAAAAGACATTAGAATTTGACTTCTTTTGTCAGGAAGAACTTGGGAGTTCAATTTTAGCTTGTAAGAATTTTTTTTTTTAATGTTTTTGGGGTAACAGCATCTTGCTATGCATCTCAAACTCCAAATGCTGAAATTTCAAGTGTGCATTGTTGCACCANACTCAGGAGAGTCTTTGAACAGAATTGAAAGCTTGTTAATAGATTAAAAAAATTGTTAGAAAAAAAAGCACTGCCCTGTAAGACCAAATGAAATAACTGATTCAACCAAAGCTAATCAATGAATGCTAAAAATAGCAGGTAAAGCTACTGGGAAACAAGATACAGGGAACCACAATGTCACCGCATTGATCAATTACTAACAGCACGAGGACAGTTCTGATCTTTATAATTTCTGCTGAAGTACCTCCTTAACTACATGACCACACTTTAGGGTGATGACCAGAAGCCTTGTCTTACATATGAATATAATGTACANTAGCATCAAAGCTGAAAACCCTGAATACAATGCAGTCTGTAAATCCAAGCTTCTGGTTTTAGAAGCAGTCCATAAAGATACAAGTTAAGCACAAGGAAACAGCCAGCTAAATCCAAAGTCTGGGAATCATCTACCAGACAACTGGCCTGGTGTGCTCAAGGATCCAGCATCACAGAAGGAAANACAGAGGTAAGGACAACTGTAGTGGGTTAGTAGTATCAACTCTGGCTGGAGACAACCGGCTGTGGATTGACTTTTGTAGGCAAAGGGCAGAGCAAGATAGTGGAACAGGACTCTGATCATAGCCCACCTCCTCAGTATCAATATGAATGACCATGTGTGGAAATACCTTCTCAACAAAGAGTTCCACAGCACCTGATTGTAGCAAACTGACCTTTGGAGGAACAAACAAACCAGATCTGGTANCACATTCCTATAATCCCAGTATTTGGGAGGCAGAGGCAGGCGAGTCTAATCTGGTCTATAAATCAAGCANCAGGCTAGTCAAAGCTTCACTGTGAGACTATTTCAAATAAAAATAAAAATTTAAAAACCCATTGAGGGGGACTGAAATGTTAGCTACTGGACAAGTGGCAGTAGAGGTGTTCCTGTAAGCTTCTTTCAACTTGTTTGTATATATAAGATTTCTAAAGAAGTTGGGAGTCATTTAAGGGGATCAGTTAATAAGGCACCCAAAAAGAAAGATAACCAACCTAGCAAACAGTAGTAGCAGAGTGTACNGACAAGTGCAACAAAGAAACACTGNTCTTACACAAGGTCTTAGCACCCATANACCACATTAACCTTGAGAGAAGAGGCCAGAAGGAGAAGCAACCAGGTAAGAAACAACTTGCATCTTCTAAAGGTTTCCTCTCATTGAAAGGTTGTTGAGAAAACCATGGAAAACAGAGCACTTCAGTAACTCATTTCTCAAGACAAAACAGATGAAGCACAACAGAAAAGCTGCTGTTCCTCTTCAAATACAGCAGTCAAGGGTGATGGTAAATTCATGACTCTGAAATTCAGAAGTATGGGAACAGNTTAATAAAGAACATAAACCAGCTCACAAAGACCTAAAACCAGTTACATATATGTATTAAGATAGTTATACACACTAAANCAACACTCTTGTATCTAATGGGTACAACATAATTACATTCTCTTCACAATCCTTTATCCTACTAAAAGATATGCTGTGGACATGGAAGTGACAAGGCAGTTATAAACTCA
>LZPO01027400.1:222041-236912 GCA_001675575.1 Neotoma lepida | reverse complement strand
CCCAAAGAGACATAAACAAGTAGTAAAAGTTTTCTACGGCATCATACTGTTGGTATTTCTCTCAAATACAAAAACAAATCTTCATGGCAAATTGAATGCATGTAACTGAATTCAGTCATATCTGGGGGTAGGTGGAGAAAATGTCAACCAGGGTGAAAACTCAGTATTGGAATTGTTCTCTATCACGACCTGTAGGTTCCCCAAATGTATACATACACAGACAAACTTTTATTGAGCTATGCACATATAATATGTATGTAAATGTTATCCCAATAAAATAAATAAAATGACCCCAACAGAAATGGCAACAGGACTGGCAGAGGAGGGATAGAGACNACATCTAGCAGGTTAATTAGGAAAGTTGACACAACTAGAGAAATGACCAGTGGTTAAAGTGTGTACTATTCTTGTAGGGAACCCACAGTGAGTTCCCAGCACCCATGTTGGGCAGCTCACAACTGCCTGCAATGCCAGCTCTACGGCAGTCCCACCCTCTTTTGACCTCATGAGCACACACACACCCCACCATGCACAAACCCAATCCCCTACACATATATACACATAATTTAAAATAAAGATAAAACCTTTTAAAAAATTCATATGCACAAACAGGCCAGAAGCCAGGAAAAGCAAAATATCTAAGAAAATTAGTGAAAGGGAATTAGACCCAACAGAAAGCACACTATAAACTACAGCAATTAAAATAGAATGACTTGGTTTCCAAATGCACAGAGAGGNCAAAGGAATATTAATGGCCCAAGCATATGTGGAAATTCAGTAAATAATAAAAGTGACAGTTCAAACCAGTAAGACAAAAATAATATTTATTAGATAATGCTGAGGCAACTGGATGATTATCTTGTTAAAAAAATATGGTTGGACACATGTATAAAATCATACCCTGGAAAGGCAGAGAGCAATTTTGGAAAATACTTTCCAATAACCAGCCTGGAGCTANTTCTCTAGAGAAAAAAATAAATTCTGCAAATCTAAGAAAATGAGCAACAATTGAGGATGTCAGTTCCCAAAAAAGAAAATACAAACAGCCCTTTCAGGATGCTTAATCTCACTCCTAAGGGCAACGAGGACAGTAGCTACCCTTACTCAGTGTCACTCTAATGGAAACTGAACAACTTTAGTGACAAGTATCAAAGCTACAAATGCACACCACTTTTACCTCTACAAATTTATCCTATCCATTTCTACATAATGTGAAGTGATGTGTGCACAAGATAATCTACTTGGTCAAAAACAGCCTAATTGCACACCAAAAAAGAGCAAGTTAACAAGTTAACAGCACTCCTTCCTTTTTTAAAGACAGGGTCTTGATATGTGGCCCTAGAACTCACTATGTAGACCAGGCTGGCTTTGAACTCATAGAGATACAACCTGAAGCATCTGGATTAAAGCATGTGCCAACACATCTGGGCAAATAGCACACCTTCATGATGAAATTAAGCACTTGATGTTTGTGCCCACCCCCAAATGCAAGTATTCAAGTCATAACCTCCAAACTGACAGTGTTTGAAGATGACTATTGGGAAGTAATGTTAGATGAGCTCATAGGGGTAAATTTGTGCCCTCAGAAGAGGAAGAGACCAAAGCGCTCTCTGGCCATGTGAAAATACAGGGAGAAGAAAGATGACCCTCACCAAGCGAGAAATGTATTTATTTCTGTTGCTTAATCTACCCTGTATATGGCATTTTATAATAGGAGGCCAAATAGCAAAGGAATACTACAAAGCTACTTCAAAAAATGTTATTTATGCAGTGATATGAAATAATCTATAAGCTCTATTAAGGGAGAAAAAAAAAACAATGAAAAGAACAGCAAATCTGCATCACTTACATACAAAGGGAAGAGGGACAGTGGGTATCCAGTACGATTCTCTTCCTGGAAAGACCAAAATCCAGGAAAATAAAAGCAAAAAGTTTCTTAAAATATGNTGGCAAAATCTAACAAGAACTGGCAAGAGACTTTGTAATCTTTACTTTTGCCAATTATTGTACTATCTATGCTTATCANTGTGCTTGATTGCATGCAGGTTACGTTTAACCTGTGACTCAGGAGCTTGCATGTCACTCAACACCAAATAGTAAAGCTTTCTTAAAACATTGAGTTGCTGCTGCTGTTGCTTTTTTGGAGGATAACTACAATGGCCAGTTCTCAAACATGAACCCTGTAGGTGACAAGGTGTTGTCATTGTCAAAAGGTTGGATACACCAATCATTCCCACCACCTACCAGGATCTGCACAAAGTGGNAGATAGACTGTATCNTCTTTCTGCAATTCACCTTACAGAAGAAGCCTTAATTCTGAAACAGAGATCCAGGGTTTTGGGCAAGAGAGATCTACNTTTAGTTGTATATAAAGGAAGGATCCACAGGAAGAGTTTTNAAGTGGAGGCTGGCACAGTGAGAAGCTTAACAGTGTATCACTTTTTAAGTCTTCGAAATGTTCATTNAAGTNAGTGTACTACTCTGTCCAAACAGAAATGAAATGTAAATAAATTCCCAGTGGAACAAAGCCCGACTGCTTTGGGATTTGTTGTGGCTGCAGAGAGCCTTTCTCTAGTCTTTCCTCTTCTATCTCACCTTCAGTTGACTCAAACAACTTCTCAGGAAAGGACCCACCCTTTCAAGAGTGAGGGAATAGGGAGTTCCTCCTCACTAACAGCCTTCAGGAAATTCTAAGTCCTTCATGTTTTTGATGCCCCATCCCAAGCAAGGCAGGCATGTGGACTGTTCTTAGCAATATGGTGGCGGGCAGGCTGGGTCCTCTGAGCATCAGAAAGCTTCTCAATCCTGGAGAAAGACTGATTTTTTAAAAGTGCTCCCAGCACAGATCAAGCCTTGCCTTCAGAGCCTCAATACAAGTTGGTGGACTCCAGGAAGAGCAACATCATCTCTCCCATAAACTTATTTCAATACTCTTTTTGAAACAAATTCAGTGAGGCTTGCCTTTTACGATGCTGATTCTTCTGTACACTTCCAACTATAACCAAACATTAGGAAAGATACTTTACTTTCTGCACTTTATTAAGTGAGCAATATTTTTTAAAGGTAGGTTAAATCATGTTAAGGTTGGGATATTTCCAAGTGTCTCAAAGACACTACTAAAAAAATTCCTAATGAAATGGCCTACAATATTATTTCAGTGTGTTAGGACACGCATGCTTGTCCTTATNCCCTATNAAGTTATAGAATATAGAAGAGAGATTGACTTTACTTCAGTCCATGTCAAGCTCTCAAATCACTTACTACCTAAAGTGGCGTAGAGTGGGCTCTTAGTAAATCTGGCTTGTGTAACATCAGTGTCTTCACAGTTGCTATCCCCAAGAAGGAACAAGAAATTTGATATACCATTTATTTTATCCCCAGAAAACTGTACAGAAAAATAGTAACTCTAATAACTGTGTGGTTACCAGATCTCTGATAAATTCAGATTCTTCAAGACAAAGGCCTCAGTAAGATTAAACATAAAAGATGAGACAGCATTCCATTTTCTTCAAATGTGTTGCATGAGTAGAATTATTCTCCGCTCCTAGATTCCTACTTCACAGATATTTGCCAAAATAAATCTAAGAAAGCATAGGGAATACTCTGTTGTGGGGAATGGCTTNAAAAAAAAAAGGCAACATAGCATTGTACCAGAGATTATTATTTGTTTTTGGAATGTTTCCCAATTTTAAGACAGAGAGGATTACTGGTCAAAATGTTAACACAAATAATCCCAGTCAATTCAGATTAGTTGAGATTTTCAAACTTTAACAAACCCACTAGAGATGTAAACAGAAACAACTGGTATATCTGGAGAATCTGAATATGCATTCTGCATCAAAATTATTTTAAATTTACTTGACACTTTGCATTCATTCAAAGTTTAAAAAAAAAGTGAAAACTCTAAAACTTCCTTCAGGCTTTATCTACCACTCAAGAACCAAAGCAGTCTCCCACACCACCCAATTTAAACCTCAGGACCCTGTGAGATGTGTAATATTATTCTTTTCATCTAATAGCTAATAAAGCAGACTCAGATACGTTCTATAACCTGAACTAGCTATGTCACAGAATTAGTTACATTTGGAATATGGATTGTGACTCAGAGATGGCCCTAAAGTCATGCTGGCTATTTCCTAAGTTTTGATTACTANACTTTTTAAGGAATTAGTAAATTTTAATCAAATCTGTAAATCCCTGAATGCATAATAGGAGACAGAGGTATCTATTTGTTATGTAACTCACGACATACAGAAAGGGCACAAGTTTTCTTAAAGGTCTCACACACACAAATTCTAAACACTAAATTTCAGTGACATCTGGCCTGTTCAGAGATTGCAGCAGGCTTTGGTAGGGGGGGCTTTTCAGATAGCCTTTAAAGGAGCCTTAAGTCCTATCTTTGGACCACAAGCTTCTTCGGGTTAGTGAACTCTCCATTTCCACATCTTCCACAGTCTTGGAGAGTATTGCATCAAAGAGCATGGGATGCTATGAAACAAATAGAATTTCCCATTCAAAAAACCTAGCTATGGCAAAAACTGTTGTGTAAGTCTAATACTAGAGACAAATGAACAAGTTTCCTTGATGCTCACTGTCCTTGCCAGAGTTTTCCAGCCACTCAAGGCCTCCAATGAACAACTTGCAGCAGGCTCCATACTTGCTGATGACAAAGTACCAAGGACACATGGGTATGACTCTGGACTGTTTCATTCCCACCTATTGCTCTGAATGACAGATGATTCATTTCAGCACTCCTGTCACCTTTAGTAAATTCTCAATCCTGGCTCTTTCCTAAAGCCAAAGCTCAGGAGAGCTGCAATGGGGTAAGAATGACAGCTCCTGGATATTCAGGTAGTGGCAGGGTCTGAGACAAGCATCACAAGTGAGTCATGTGTAAAGCTCCAGGGTTGTGACTTCCTTGCCCTACATGAATCCATACCACTGACTTTCTCAGTCTTCTAGAGAACTGGCACCTCAATGTCAGACATTATACGTCTACACCTGCAGCAAAGCATCTTGAGTATGGAGATGACTCAAATTTGTCAACGGACAGGCAAAGCAAAGCAACAAGAAGCTGGCTCCTATTCAGCAACCCCTCAATCACCACTAGAATGGTTTATGGCTAGTTATTAACAACAAATTACTGTTTCACTAGCCATCTAGTCTCTTCTCCAGGCCATTTCCATAATATCATTCATAGAACAAATAATTAAGAGTCTAATTCTATTCATTTTGGTACAATTTATTTTTTAGCTTGGGTAGCCCAGGCTGGCCTCAAACTTANCTTGCCTTGGCCTCCCAAATCCTGAGGTTACAGGCATTTACCACCACATATGGCTCAATTTACTCTTATACTAATTTCCTTTCCAAGTAATTTCAGGGTTGAAAGGAGCATGAAGTATACAGTTTCCTAATATGCCATGACAATTAAAGGGTGCCCTTTACAAACTCATTAAGGGAACATTATTTATTAACAGAACCTACACTATCTTCCTTTCAAACACCAGACTGCTTTTTTTTTTTAAAGGGGGGTTTTCTTTGTCACACGATGATGCTCCAGAATGGTATAGCAGTGATCAATGCATAATTATGTAAGTGGACTAAAAACCACTGAAAACATATTCTGTAAGGGCCATTCTTTTATGTGAATTAAATCTCAAGAAAGTTGGTTAAACAATAGAATTTAGGNAAAAACCTAACTGAATCTATGCAGAGTCTGACTGTGAGCCACTGAATGATTTCTTCATTCAGGAGTCCCTTCTGGAACCTCATATACTTAACTAGGTAAAGCAATAATTTGTTGCCTCAAGACCTATAGCTCAGAGTAATAAAGTAATTTTCTTATTTTTTCATTCCTATTTTATAGTAAATAAATTCATCTGAATTACTTTCATATCAAAAAGTACTTTTTTAAATAGTGGAAATGTGCCAAAACTTGGACAAATTCATAGTATTTTGAGGTTTAACCCCATATGCTCTGTGAGTTGGATAAGTACAAATTAAAACCTACCCTTTCTAGTAAGCACCTCTAAAACTTTAAGCAATTCTAAACTACTAGAAATAAAATATTTGTAAAACACATGTGGGTGTTGTACTTTTCCACTTAAAGAAATCGTAAAAAAACTTGTGAAATAATAGTTACAAAAGGATAAATACGGCTCAGTGGGTAAAGATACATTCCCCNAAAGCCTGGGAACCTGGGTNCAGTGTCTAGAACCCACATAAAGGTGTAAGAAGAAAATCAACCCCACAAAGTTGTCCTCTGGCTTCCACACGCACACAGGGACATGTGTAACCCCCTCCCCNAAAACATCATGCACCCTTGACACTAATTTTTTTAATGGAGATAAATGAAATCATGTTAGATTCCTAATGAAACACCACTGTTATGTCTGGGTGCATTTGTAGGGAAAATGGGCTAAGGAAACCCACCTTGGCCTTGGAGCTCTGACCAGGGAAAGAAACACAGCCTGGGTTTAGGACCTGAGCCAGAGAAATGAACACTTTATCCCCAAACCCAGAACTAAGGAAACATGCCNTGACTCTGAAACCAGTACCATAGTAACACTCTTGGTCCCTAGGATCAGAGTCAGTGAAAGATATGTGCCCTGGCCTTAGAATTAGTGACCAAGAGCTAAGTAAGGCCAGTGAAAGAAACACAGTTAGGCCCCTATCAATCAGGGCCCTCTCTGTACTGGCCAACTGACTTGTGAAACTGACCAATCAGAGAGCAGGAAAGTGGCACCCTGGCCTTGGAGCTCTGACCAGGGAAAGAAACACAGCCTGGGTTTGGGANCTGAGCCAGAGAAATGAACACTTTATCACCAAGCCCAGAACTAAAGAAACATGCCCTGACTCTGAAACCAGTACCATAGTAACACTCTTGGTCCCTAGGATCAGAGTCAGTGAAAGATAAGTGTCCTGGCCTTAGAATTAGTGACCAANANCCAAAANAGGCCAGTGAAAGAAACACAGTTTGGCCCTCACATCAGGGCCATCTTTGCCCCTAGTCCACAGAACTGACCAATCCCAGGGCAGGAAAAAACTAGCCAATCCCTGTTGACTCTGCCCCCTGGCCATCCTATATAAAGGGCCCTGCCTGGGCAGTTTTGAGCTGTTCTCTCCACCCTGGTAGAGGCAGCTACTCTCCTGGACTCCTCCTACCCAAATAAATCTCTTTCTTAAAAGTATTGGGTGTGGGGGGCTGGAAAGGTGGCTCAGCGGTTAAGAGCACTGACTGTTCTTCCAGAGGTCCTGAGTTCAATTCCCAGCAACCACATGGTGGCTCAAAACCACCTGTGATGAGATCTGGCACCCTCTTCTGTATACATAATAAATAAATCTTTAAAAAAAAAAAAGTATTGGGTGTGAAGACCTTGATTCACCGGACAGAAGATCTTTGCTGGGACATCCCATAGTCGATCGAGCAAAGAGGAGCTGGACAGAAGATCTTTGCTGAGAAGTCCCATAGTGTACTGAGCAAAGGAGAGAGAGCTGAGTAACACTTAGGCCTGAGAAGCAGAGCTCTGCTAGGAAGCCCCCTTAAGTGGGGGCTGAGTAAAGCTTAGCTGTAGCAGCTTTCCAAGAGAGAAGCAGGATTGCTATATCCTGCGGGGAGACCATCCCCCACCACACCAGGTATAGCTTGACTCTCCCGAGCAGTCAGAATAACTCCCCCTCCAGGGCTGGGCTGACTCCTTGCAGCCCCAGCCCTCAGAGTTGTTCTAAGCAGCTNAAGGTGTCCGGGACACCTATAGGGCAGAGCTGTTTCACACAGTTNGAGGTGTCCGGGATACCTCGCCCTCCAGGGCTGGGCTGACTCTTTTCAGCCCCAGCAGACAGAGCCCACTGAGTTGCAACTTTGTTGCTTACATTTTGGTGCCGGAATCCGGGACCAAGAGTTGCAACAAAGTACCTACTGCATTCATATACACGGTNGGAGAAAGCCCTTATCTAAAATATTGGAAGTGGACAAAGTACCCAACTCTGATGACAAAGTACAAAGTAAATGCTCCTTATCTACAAGAGACTGTAAGTGTTCCAGATTCTGGAGCATCTCTGACTTTCAAGTTATCAATGCTTAACTTTTACACATGTACATACACACCCCCACCCCACAATCTTGTACTTTATTAACTATATACAAAAAAATTCAGGGGTAGTTTCAAAATAGTGAATGGCCTAGAAGTGAAGCATAAAAACAAAGAGTGATTCCAAACCCTCTGTTGTAACAGGTAGTATCCTCTATTAATTTATGGTCCAGCGGAGTGACATGTGACACTTCTGAAACTTTGGGGAGATGCTAAAGCTTAACTTTCAATTTTTCTCTATAAAAGTCTTTTAATCAACCCGACGCGTATGACTTCTATGCTAGGTGCTGGAGAAATGATGCAAGACAGGCCCCTAAGTACCATTTTGATTGCTTGCTTTCGTCAGACACAGCAGTAAACATGTTCACTCNGAGTATCCGACCTCCCAGGTCTAACAGCCTCAACAGAAGAAAANTGGGGTGGTGGTGGTGAAATTTAAGAATAAAGATGGTATACTTAAGCAAATCTAGCTCCTTTTCCTAACATAACATTACCTTTGGAAGTTCCAGTAAAATGAGCCAAATACCTTACTTAACATATATCCCTTATATAACCGTCTCATTTAAAGGCACATCTATTCTATTCCAAAGTACCCTATTCTTAAGGGTCTTTGGGCCTTCATATCCCCTCCNTCTGGATACAGTACTAACAGTTGCCGTATGAATGAATGAAATAAACAGATGTTCTAACTAACCAAAAGGTACTTGGCGGATGCTGATTTCAAAACACAATAGGCTGGCAGACCAGAATTCTACTGAAAAGACAATTTCAGAAGTAAAAATAGCAACTACTAGACAGCGGGCAGTCAACGTGTTATTAAATCCCCGGTGGTACGGGGAACTTCCGAGAATGAAAATGCAAGGTGCTCCTTATGGTATTTTAAAACGGACTTGGTTCTACCGGGAACCCAAGCGCAAGACAAAGAGACGGCGGTGGGGGAAAGTCAAAAGGTCAGCGCCAGGCGCCCCTCGGAAGGCGCGGCCCGCAGGCCGGCGCGCTCGCGGCCACCCGGCCCTCCTCGGCGCCGCGGCACTCACGTCGGCACAAAGAAACCGCCCACAGTCCAAACACGCTCCCCGTGGGTGCGGGAGACCCAGGTACGGTCGCGTCGGCCCGATCTCCGCGGGAGCACCTCCGAACTTGCCGGCTCCACCGGCTCCAACCTCCCCGCGCGACGTGGAAGCGCCGGGGAAAGGCGGCGGCCGCCCGGGCCGCGGCGCCCGCGCACTCACCCGGCAGCGCAGCCAACGGCGACCGGGAAGCCCGGAGCGGTCAGCGGCGCCGTCCCGCGGTGGCCGCGGCCGCTAACTCAGCCCTGCTCGCGGCTCCGCGTTCCGGCCGCGACGTCCGGCCTCGGCCGCTCCGCTGACTAACAGAGACGCGGGGCGTCAACGCGCACGCCCGCCCACGTCATCGCGCAGGGCCCCGCCCCCGCGCCTGCCAGCGGCCTAGGGGCGGGGCGGCCCCGGGGGCCCGGATTACGAAGGCGGGGCCCAGGGCCCGGGGGCGTGGCTACACTGGAGGGCGGGCGGCCCTCGCGGAGGTCGCCCGGGGGCGGGGCCGCGCGCGGGCCGCGCCTGGGAAAGCCGCGTGGGAGGGGCGTGGCCGGGAGCAGCAGGGGGCGGGGCGGCGACGGCACGTGGCGGCGCGTGGCGCCGAAACACCAGTCCTAACCCTTGCTNGGCTGCTCGCCTGCCGAGGGGCGTTCGTGTTTGAAGGTCAGGCACGCGTGCCACTGCACGCACCTGAGCCAGGGAGGATCCTACTTTTTTTTTTGCAAGGCCTACCACCCACCAAGTTAATGTTCTCCAGATCCCTGGAAAAAGGCACTTCCTTTTTTCCCCAAACCCTCCTGTTCCAGGTTCTTTGCATTACCTGACTTTTACCTGCAAGGGCTCGCGGTCCCCTGCAATTAGCTATGGACTGATTAACTGACCAGCCTAACCATACGACAATGGATGGAAAGGCATTTAAATTACTATCATTCATGCAGTAGATATATTTAGTCCTTTAAAGACCATGTGTTCAAAGACAATGTGGGAAGATAACTTATCATTAAGAGAAAGAAGCAAGAAACACATACATATAGAATGATTCCACGTATATATAAACTANATTACGTGCACAGGATATACAAAGAAAAACATGGAAAGGAATATGCCAGTTATTTTGTCAGTNGGGGATAAAGGGNAGTCTCTNTTGCACCGGTGTGGTATCCCATGATTTCCAAAATATATAAATATTTATCGGATAAAGTCAGATAGATTGTGTTCCCGTTACACATTGAGATGCTCTGTTTCCAGTGATGCANGCATGAAGCAGATGTGAGCGCTCATTCATTCATTCTCTCCCTCCCCCATTTCATCTCTCTCGGCAATTCTTTTTTATTATTTATTTATTTTTATTTTATGTGCACTGGTGTTTTGCCTGCATGTGTGTCTGCGTGAAGGTGTCAGAACTCCTGGAGCTGGAGTTACAGTTGTGAGCTGTCACGTGGTTGCTGGAAATTGAACCTGGGTCCCCTAGAAAAGCAGCCAGTGCTCTTAACCACTGAGTCATCTCTTCTTCATTTCCATTCTTCATTTCCATTCTTCCTTTATTTCTCCAGTTAATATTTTATCACTTGCCCATTCTCTTAAAGGCTTTTTAAGTGTTTTAAGTGTTCTCTTAGTGTTTTAAGCACTAGCAATAAATAGATCTTACAGAGAAGTCCTGTGGTATGAAAATAATAACTATACACAAAAATAAAAGTATCAGTGTTACAATACAAATTATAAGGATACATCAGACTATGAAAGGAACCAATATATTAATAAGGCCAGGAAAGGTTTCTCTAAGGAACTGCCTGCTGGGTTGAGAACAGGTTTGACTAGGCAGCAATTTTGTCAGAGTTAACTTGCTGTGTGAAGGTCCTGTGCTGGGAGAGCAGGATAAGCTGGGGAAACTGAGGACAGGCCAGCTATTTTGGAACACCAAAGAAGAAGAAATTGCAAAATGAAAATGAGAAGACTGATAGGAAGATAAAAATCTGTGTTGGAAATGTTTTAGTCCAAGTGTGATAGGAAGGTCCTGGTGTGTCTTCCGCAATGGAGGGCAGGATCATCCTGATCTTGAGAAGATTTCTTTTTGCAAAGAGGCTTTTCTAGATCTCTCAAGATGGACCTCTTCTCCATCTACAATTCTTACTAAAAAATTTCTTCTCTTCCAGAGTATGTATGCCATTCATATTTCAAAAGGTACTGCAAGACACTTGTGTGTCCCCTGTGGCAGAGAAGAGAGCATCTTTTCCTTGGCTTTTTCCTTTGGGTGACCTCAGGGAAGACCCACTGTTATCCCTTCCACCATCTGTTCCACTGGTACTCCTTTCCTTATCCTTGAGGCGTCAAACTGGTATTCATACCAGATGGGCAAGCATTTATTCTACCAATAACCCTTGGCAGAGGGACCCCTATGAATTTCCAACCTATGCCAAAAGTGCCTCAATTAGAGGTTGAATTTGAAAGTGCTCTTTATGGTGCCATTAAGTAACCTGAGATTCTGACATCACCCTCCTAAAGAGTCTTTGTCTGTGGGTGGCAGGATTTTGAGGCCCTCGGCAGGCATGATGCATGTGCCTGCTGTTTTATTGCCAGGGGNCTATAATAAGACAGGATTTGTCTCATCTCCCTGACTCAGAGATGAGCCCTGAGGCCCTCTGATGCTAATGAAAAGACACAGATCCTTCAGGAAAGCAGAGGTCAGAAGGTAAATTGTTCTCTAGTGCAGTAGGATAATCAAGACAGACAATGAACTATGTATTTCTAAAGAGCTGTCAGAGGGCATTTTGAATGTTCCTTCAGAAGGAAATGATAAAAATTTGAGGAGATATTGTTACACCNAGTACCTTGATCTGATCATTACAGGTTGTAGACATATGTGAAATACCAGACTAAACTTTAGAAGTAGGTACAATTAATATGTTAACTAAAAAAATGGAAAGTAGTTTTAAAGACAATTTGGTAAAGAAATCTTCAACAGTTCTTTAATTCTGCTCCAAAGCAGGTTACCAGACCACAACACTGTCATATATGAGAGTAGATTTCTCCGCCTCTCTTACTAAACAGCATACAGGGTTTATTCTAGGAGAAAGGCTGATATCACTGGTCCACCTTCCCTGCTCCACAGCTTGTAGGATTAGGAAGTGGTTGGAAGAGACTAAGATGTAAGGACTCGGGAAAAGGCAGAGAGAAGGGTTATGAACCTTCAAAGTGTGATTCTTTGAAAAGTGACAGGTACACAGGAGCCTGGGGGAGTGTTCCTTACCTAAACCAAGGCACTCTACACTCCAGTGGATGTTTAAAGGCCAAACTGTCTATGGTGATGAACAGGGCGAAGTCAGTTACTGGTGATACTGTAGCCATCCTGGCAGGAGCAGAGATAATNTAAAAAGAAATCCTGTGCCCCTCCGTGTGACAATCAGACTATTGAGACAGTTATTCTCCAGGCCTGAAATTTCCCTAAGAATTGCATGCTGGGAAAAGGAATAGACTGAAGCCTGGTGCTAGGCAGAGCAGGAACTTGTTCCTCAGGAAGAGACTTCACAGCTCTGAGTACTTGTCAGCCACTTCGCAGGGAACCTGGAGCCCAGTCAAGGATGGGTCAATGCTGAGCAGGACCACATCTTGATTGACAAGGATGCTTAGTTACATTTGCCTCTTGCCTTCTATTTAAACCTAAACNGCATGTCATTGAGAGGGAGTCACTGAATCTTTTTATTCCTCTTCCTAATGTGGTCACATTGAATAAATCTCCCTTTTCTGCTTCGCACTATTATTTGTCTATTTAATTGGCTTATTGAGCATGANTGGCTAAGCCTAGCTTGTCCGGGCTTGTTAGAACCCAGGCTCTGATACTAGCAGCTCTGGTAGCATTGTTTGTCAAGTCATATCCAGAAGGGAAGATAAATTTTGAAGGTGTAACTACTCATAACAAATTGACCCTGAATAGAAAGCAAAGACGGATGGGCTCACAGAGGTGCTGAGGTCACTTCACTCCAGGGACTTTTTCTTCTTCCTGTTTAGCTGGCATCAGTGCCTTTACACATCTATTTGGGNAAGCATGGAAATGAGTGCTTAGACTTTGCTTTGGACTCAGGAAAAGTCTGATCCTTGCTATGTTTCTCTACTATTGGTGCAACTCAGGTTTTGCCTTCCTTTTAGTTTGGGGTACTGATGACCAGCTTTGTCTTAGCTGTGTCGGTTCTGCTGAACTATGTGGCCTCTTGTGCAGTTAAATGACAGGGTGTTGATTAGAAGCTCTTTTGAGCATATTTGGAGTTCCTGCTAAGTATTTGGGAGTTGTGATGGTTAATCTTAACTGTCAAGTGATGGAGATATTGTTCTGTATGCTGTGAATATGTGTTGCTCTGATTGATTGATAAATAAAATGCTGATTGGCCAGTAGCCAGGCAGGAAGTATAGGCGGGATAAACAAACAAGGAGAATTCTGGGAAGAGGAAGGCTGAGTCAGGAGACGCCAGCCGCCTCGGAAGGAACTACATGCTTGTAGACTCATAAAGCCACAGAATACGTGGCAAAACATAGATTAATAGAAATGGGCTGAATTTAAGTATAAGAGCTAGTCAGTAATATGCCTGAGCTAATGGCCAAGCAGTTGTAATTAATATAAGCTTTTGAGTTATTAATTTATAAGTGGCTGCGGGACTGCTGGGTGGGCTATATATACCACGTGGGGCCTGGCGGGACCCAAACAAAAACATTCACCTACAGTCAAGTTAATGGGATTTAGAATCTCCATGGAAACAAATCTCTGAGTATATCTGAGAGGGATTGCCTACATTAAGTTAACTGAGTTTGACAAGACTTCCCTAAATACAGGTGGTNTTGTTCTATGGGCTGTGGTCCCACACTGAGCCAAAAGGCGGAAGCAAACCAAGCACAGTCGTTTATTGCTTTCTGCTTCCTGACTATGGACATGATGTGACCTCCTTCCCCTGCTGCTGTACCTTCCCCTCCAGGATGGGCTGTGTCCCCTGGAACTAGGAGCCAAAATAAACCTCCCCTTCATGAAGTTGCTTTTGACAGCTATTTTGTCATAGCAACAAGACAAGCAACAAACACAAGAATTTATTGNATGACATAGAAGCCTAAAATGGCCTTAGGGGCTTTGTCGAGCCATTGGGACAAGGTTGTTGAGGGGATTTCTACTGCGATTTGTGTAACCATGGTAACTACTAAGTCTGTCTATCTTGGTACCCACCAGGGAGAATTCTAGATAAGGAGACTTTTGTAAATGCGTGGTTTCTTTAAAGATTTGTTTCTTATTTTTAATTATGTCCATGCATATGTCTATGTGTGGCTAAGTGCACCTGAGTGCAGGTGCTCTCAGAAGCCTGAGGCATTGGATTGTCCTGCAGCTGGACTTACTGAACTATATTAATATTAATATATAGAAGCTGTTGCCTGTTTGTTTGTTTGTTTTCCTTTTCTTCTGACAAATAGANGAACTAAAATGCATGAATTTGGTCTGGAGAGCTGGCTCAGTGCATAAAGTACTTGCTATGTAAGCGTGAAGACCAAAGTTCAGATCCCTTGTAAGAGCTGGGCAAGGGTGGTAGCCACCTGTAAACCCAGCACTTTAGACTAAAGACGTGGCATTGGGGGTGTGGTGGTTGGGGAAAACTGGCATAATTAGCAAGATCTGGGTTCAGCAAGAGGCCCTGTCTTGATAAATAAAGTGGAGATCCATCAAAGAAGACATCAACTTCGGACACACACACACA
>LZPO01027400.1:100993-110627 GCA_001675575.1 Neotoma lepida | reverse complement strand
CTGTGTCTCATAGGATGCTACCAATATGCCAGCCTCTCCAAACATTGACTTCTTTGCTTGTTTTTTATAGATGTTTGTGGAAATGTCTCCAGTGAAGAAAAGAACAGCACAGCAAGTTCTGGCACGTTCTGTACAGACATCCTAAGCAATGGGCACCAGGGAAGAGAGTCAGCACACACATATGACCCGGACAGAAATATCAGAGGACCGGAAATGACTCAGGTGCCGAGCTCACCACNCAGGCAGGGGCCTCCACCCTCCCCTCTGTCATTAAAGATGCTTACCCTCGTGGTCTACATCCTAGAATATAGAAGAAAGAGAGTAGGCTGTGGAGTCTGTGGCGCTCCTGTGTCCTGTGCTGTCCTGTGCTCTTGATGTGCCATGTCAAGCAGTGACAAGTTGCTTAACCTCTTCCTGGCATGGGAAGCAGGTAGAGCTACTGACTCAGGTGGTCAGAGCTCAGCTGGAGCCTCTAGTTATTTATTAGAATTTCCAACTTATTTATTAGAACTGTTTCTGATAGTGACAACATGAGGGAATTGATTGGTGCTGTAATCACAGCATTTGGGAGGCTGAGGTCAGAGGATTGCCACAAATANGAGGTAAGCCTGGTCCTAGCAAGTTCAGGTATAGTTGAGAGTTTGCCTTAGCCACACGCACCCCAAAAGAGCTGGACACAGAGTCAGAGCCAATAATAATGATAGCAATAGTCATTGGCTTATGTGTCCAGCAGTATCCTGGGCACTTTATGAGGTAGTTCTGACTGTCAACCCCTCCTGTAGTGTTTTTACCCAGGGCACAAAGAGAAAAGGATNGTGCTAAGGCCTTCAGGGAGTTAGTGGTAGATCTGAGCCTGGAATCTATGGTGTTGGACTCCAGGGCAGAAACCATGCTCCAGGCTGCTCTTTAGAAGGCTCCCTTCTGCAGGGAACAGCAGAAGGCTCTGTGTGGTGGGAAACCAGCCAACNGGTTTTAGGGGCAGTTGGGAGGGGACTGAACATCTATAGAACCTATATCATTGGACTCTTTGTGTCCAGGTAACCAGTGGTGTAGTGGATATTACATAGCCACTTTGGATGTCATCCATGGCAGTTGTTTCATTCCTCAAGATTCAACTGTTAGTCCAAACACCTTGTCAAATCAAGGGGTGTGGAGTCTTTGGAAGAACTGGCTTCCTCTGTTATATACNAAACTCTTCAGAAGCTCTTCTGTCGAAATGATGATTTNCAGTTTACTTCAACTCATTTATTTTCCTGTGAGTTAATAGTATTTTCCAACATGGACCAGGAATCTCAAAGCAAAGAGTGCATAGGGGCAGTGNAATGTGGACAACAAGGGGGGCCTTTTCCGTCTAGAAGCAAAGGTCAGCCAGCTCAGCACACCTTGTGGAAACTCCCTCGAGCTTATGTTTCAGCTGAACCTGGCTCTGCATTTCAGTTCTTCCCTATACTAGCTGCATCTCTGAGTGTCCAGGTGATAACACTCCCTTTATCATATCCACAGGNACTTATTNTCACAAAAGTTATTGGTTATCAGATTGAGAATCTCCTTGCTAAAAGGCTCAAGCCCCTTAGACAGCAATTCAGCATCTGTAGTTGGATCTCATTATTGTCTCCAGCAACTTGCATTGTAGTGCCAGGTCCTTATTCCCNTTCCTGTTGCCATAACAGAANGGGAGAACTACAAACAAGGNTTTATTTGGATAATGATTTGGTGGCTNGGAAGTCCCAGATGGAGGAGCCACATCTGGTGAAGGTTATTGTNTTGTGTCATGGTGTGGCAGGAGGCATGACATGGGGGAGAATGTGCAGGAGTGCCAGAAATAGAAAGAGAAAATGGGGACAAATTTCTCCTTTTTATACACAGCCTACTCCCACAGCAATGCATTCATGAGGCTTCTGCCTTCATGACCTAACCAATCTGAAAGTTTCATCTCTTAATATTGTATTAGTGGTAATTAAATTTAAGGGTGATTTGTGGAGGAGATGTTCAAACCACATAATGACCCTGGAAATAATAGGTATTCAACAAATGCCTTATGAATAGCTGAATGGATGAACAAGTCCTATAGCTATTGTTACAGGTACCAAGGAAATTGCCTGGTACAGGCTATGATCTTTTTCATAAAACTTCAGCTACTGAGAAATCAACCATAACATGACCAGCCTTGGTAAGAATGGTNAGAAGTCCTGAGATTTGCTTTTGCCTCAAGGAGTTACTGTGTGTCCNGTAACCAGCATGCTGTCCTTGGCTGCCATCATGTGTTGAATGATGCAGGAAGTACTTCAGCTCTAACATGGCTGCTGGCCAAGTGAGTATAGACAGGAGGAATCTACATTTATTCAGGCCCTGCCATGTGCCACAGTCACAGTTAGAAGGCACCCTCAGAGTTATACGGATTAGGAAATGGAGGCTACACTCAGAGACAGTCCTGCAAGGTCACATGTGAAGGAACTGATAAAGCTGGAGGTGTCTCTTTAGGCTCATGCTCTTTCTGGGTGCAGTGCTGCCTGCTCTTGGTAGCCAATGAGAGCTGAGTATCTGCAGAGGTAGGGCAGGTGCCTCATGGCTCCGTTTTTCTGTTGATTTGTTTGGAGCAGGCCTCTGGCTGTTGTCCGCCATCACCCCTAGAAACCAAGGCTGGTGAAATCTACTTCGTGGANCTCGTTAAAGAAGATGGAACACTTGGATTCAGCGTGACTGTAAGACTTGTTAGGGAGCCGGGAAAACAGTAGCATGGTATCTGTCCAGAGCCTTGGAGGGCATTCCTNTCCGATAATGGGCTCATTGTGATTAAGTACACATTGTATGTAAGGGGTACACTGAGNTTTCTGTGGGGAATGAGAATTCAAAGACAAACTGGGAGACAGAGCAGCTGGAGGTTGTGCTGTGGGCAGGTTCTAAGGAAGTGCACCAGAAGAAGGTGGTAATGTGAGAGAAACTGGGTGAAGTAGTCTGGCTCTTAAGCTGGANAGCAAGAAGAGGCAGTAAGGTAGGGCTTCATGGATGGAAACCCAAGGGAAGTGGGGAACTCACTGTCATCCCAAGGAGGAAATAAATTTGTGCTATATTGTCCAGAGGCCAGGGCAAAGTCCAGCCTTTGAGGTCTTCACCTTTCTGCATTTTGCATCTGGCTTTGATCTCTACCGGCAGATGTCTAAGGAGGGAGATTCCCCATGTAACGAATCACCAAAGGTACTGGAAATGATGTCCACAAAGGTGGTGCACACAAACTCAGAGGTCCGGGTTGGGGAGGCACCGTTTGTATTAGCGAACACTGAATATGACCCATTACTTAAGATCTTGGGACAGAGCTGGACTTTAGTGATGACGCTGTTAGAGTCCAAGAAACAGAGTGGAAATTCCCAGCACATAAGGAAATGTCAAAGGCAATGAGAAATTTCACAGGCGGCCCAAGTGATGAGTGAGGAGAGCATGCTTTGCTTCCCCTGTGCATCTACAGCAAGGATCCTTGAACTGCTGAAGTGCCAGCACATTAAAGCACTGACTATGAGCCTCGATTTTGTACAACCAGGACATAAGGCTCATGAGTCCATGGGGCCTGAACAGGCTGGGACTGAAATGGTCAATTTGTTCTTGGCTTGAAGAAACAATCCTATCATAAGACACCAAACACAGCAATTTCTCATCTAAAAAACTTGCTAAAATTTAGATTATTCAGATATATGCAAATGCATATGCCAAGAGGAGATTGGTGATTTCTTTGGACTAGCAAAAACACTGACTGTCTTTCAGAATTTCCATTTTAAAAATAATTATTGAAATGTCTCCCTTAAATCCAAATGACCATGAAACAAATAAAAGACATCTGAACACAATAAAAGCTACTGGAGTATACAAGCAAGTTAACGGGAAACTTTAGCATTTATAGCTGTCAGCCTGGCCAAATCTAGCTGGTGTGATACAGAAAAGGGTACTGTCACACTGAGCTGGTGGCAGTGTGAATAATTACACGCACATTCACGTTAGGATGCAAGCTGGCAAAACCTACTGTAATGAAAAAAATGCACATATCCCTGGGCCCACAGACATAGAAATGTGGATCCCACTAAGTAAGGCTGTGCATGTGAAGGTGTTGAATGCTGTGTTGCTAACAGTGACACGTGCACTGAAGAAACTGAGTGCGGCTCAGTTGAGAAAAGGTTGCTTGCACTCTGGCACACATGCATAGAACGCTAGTTAATGTCCCCAANACAAACGAGTCAGCACTAGCTCTGCCCACGTGGAAAGGTTTCTACCAGGTACTCACTGAGAAGAAAGCCATACGGAAAACACTGGCTATGAGCCTCTATTTTGTACAACGCGTAACCTAGCTGAGTTGAATGGTCTGTGTTTGTTAATAAGACACAAAGACTACTAACTAGCGTGAAATGAACTTCAATCTGTTTCCCTGGGATGGGAGAACGGCATTGTTCATGTACAAGTTCAGTATGCTTTTCCAAGCCAGCAGAGGAGCTGGAGAGGTAGAGGACCAAGAGCCTGGAGTTTAGCACGGAAGACTAGGCTATGTGAGCTCACAGATCGTAGACCCTTTCCTGGTGTTTGGCCACTTTGAAGCTTTGTGTTAGCATTGCTAGGAACGGAGTTTCAGGGGAGTCTGAGTCTTGCATAGAATTCCATTAGTGACTGTTAATTAACTTTCCACCACTATAACAAATACCAGAGATATAATCAAATTACGAAGGGAAGAGGTTCATTANGGCCTGCAGTTTTGAGGTTTCAATCCGCGACTGGCCGGCTCTGTTGCTTTGGGACTGTGGTAGCATATCATGGTGGAAGGATGAGGTGGATAAAGCCACTCCCTCATGGCCAGGAAGTGAAGGAAAGAGGAAGAATGGGGTCTCATTCTCTTCAAGTGCTCACCCCATGACCTAAAGACTTCCCACTTGGCTCCAGGTTCCACTGCCTTCCAGTAGCACCCAGCTAGGAGCTAAGCATTAACACGAGACCTTTGAGGGACATTCAAGATCCCAACTAAAACAGTGTTTAGCTGACTGGCTTGGCTGTCCATTTTGACTTCTATATGATTATACTAGTGTAGAGAACAGCAAAGGGAAGTGTATGAATTATTATATAATTTATATTATATAATATATTAAAAAATATATTATATAATAATATAATTATTATTGTGTTGTCAGTAGTAGAATGGGAAGGACAGGGAAGGAGTAAAAGACTGAACAAGANTGAGAAATACCATTGATAAAATATCCCTCTACATGTGTGTTTACCTTTATAAAGTAAATTGNAATAAAGAAGCAGCCTTGGACCTTGATCTTCTGACCTGCAGGTTCATGCTCTATTGTCAAGTTCAAAAACAAACAAACAAAAAACAAGTTGCAGAGCCAGGCNCAGTAGCACATGCCTGTAACTCTACAATTTAGGAGGTAGGAGAGGACCGAGGTTCAATGCCAGCCTGGGCTACATAGAAAGATCCTGTCTTTAAAAAAAAGCNTTGCAAGATACTGAGTAGTTTAAANTTATTTTTCCNTCTGAATTTGTGTTCACAAACAAACATGCAAACATACAAGATGTGCCAAACACAAGTCCTCAGTCCTTAGGGCAAGCCTACCTATGCTGCCTGTTGCCTACACAGATTTTGTGTACCATGTACGACTTTGGTTACAGAACACATGCCATGTGCCAACTAGGGCTTGGCTTGGCTTGGTTTTGCCACTCAGCCTATATTGTTATGTTCTGTGTAAACCTCACCTTCTTGCTCACTGGGAAAGAGTTTGTCTGGGTGAATGCAGAAGACTGTCAGAGTGGGCTATATCATAGTTGTGAGAGATAGGTTCTCTTGTGAGGGAGGTTGGGAGGCACCCAGAGGGGACAGANGGGTTTTGAGTATTGCCTTTGTTCCCGTAGGGTGGCATTAATACAAGTGTACCTCATGGAGGAATCTTTGTGAAATCCATCATTCCTGGAGGCCCAGCTGCCAAGGAAGGACAGATCCTACAGGGTGAGGGCCACGGCCTGCTGGGAGTTCTGCTCTCTGGTTTTGAACCTTGGCTGAGAGGGACAGCTTGGGCCTTGCTCATGTCAGCTCTAAAGCCTCCTGTCTCTCCAGGGCCTGATTTCTTTGCCTGGGAAGGGGAGGAGGATTTNATCTGCTTCACTCGACGGATCTGTTGGCAGTGGTCGAAAGTTCATAACAAAAAGTGGGTAGGAAATTTAGGAGAAGCTTGCTGCTGGGAGAGCATTGCTTCCTTAGGCACACAGGGCCGATACTGGTGACCCCACTTTAGCATGGGGTGCATTGTGAGCTGTGAGCTTTCTCTCTGCCCTCCCCTAGAAAAAAAGAGCCGACCTTGGTGACTCCACTTCAGGTGGGGGATATTGTGAGCTGCCCTCCCCTGGAAAACAGACTTGGCACTGGTGACCCCACTTTAGTGTAGGGGGCACTGTGAGCTTTTTCTCTGTCCCGAATCATTTCTCAATGCTCTGAAGGAAAGGAGTGATTTTTATTCTCTGAAACTGCCCAACGGAACCAGAAAAAGATACCAAAGATGTTATTTATTTCTGTTTCCCCTTGAGTTCCAGTATTTCTAACATCAACTATTGTCTTCCTGACCTTTTTTGAAAAAGACAACATCCTGGGGATATAAATATGACCCCCGAGTGAGTTGAGAATGTTTTAAAAAATAGTTTCACAGGAGAACAGGAGGAAAGATAAGGGTGACCAGACCTGGCTTGGACATTCTGTGAGCCAATAATAGACAGGCTTTCATGTCCTTGCTCTGTTGTATACCTCAGGAACGGGCACAGGGTGTGCAGAGAGGCAGCTGATGCTCAGGCTCAGGCAGGCTCCCGCTGAGCCCAGGGCTGATGCTCAGGCTCATGCAGGCTCCCACTGAGCCCAGGGCCACCTGGCAGCTCAGCTTCCTGCCCTACAGGCAGGAGTCTTACAGAGACTCCTTACAGAGAGTTCTTCTTGCATCCCTGGGGGACAGGGCATATGACCGGCATTCCTTTCCCAGGTGACCGGCTCCTGCAGGTGGATGGAGTGAGTCTATGTGGCCTCACTCACAAGCAGGCTGTGCAGTGTCTCAAGGGTCCTGGGCAGGTGAGTACACCATTGCTGGGGACCTTCCAGAGCTTTCCAGAAGTTTTGGTTGCCTCCAGGTAGGAGTGTGGCAGCCAAGAAACAAAAAAGGACTTTTTTAGTCTGCTTTTTTCCTTTCTCACTCTTNATCTTCACACCATTTTTCTATGAGAATGTGAAAGCCAGGAGGTAGCAGACAGATGTTCTAAAGTAGAAAACCTCACACCCTTTAAATAGATTTGGAAAGTCTATAGTTGCTTGCTTTGATTTGGGTCTCAGACAGCAGAACAGAACTCAGGGGGAACACAGGCTCCCGCAGGCTAGCTCTGCCTGTAACCCTGCCTGTGCCAACCCCATTGACCAGGGCATCCACCAGCACTCAGGCCCTGTCTCTTTCACACTTTGCCCACAGTGACCCCCATCTCCCTGTTCATGACCTTGTCTGTCACCCTGTGCTTACACCCATCAGGACCTGAGCTGGGTTGTTCTGGGTTTCTGTTCACTACAGTGAGGTAGAGATTCAGGATGCTGAGAACTAGAGATGCTCAGTGTGCCCTCCAGTCCNTGTGATGTCCAGGCAGAGCCCCAGAACTGCCACAGGGCTCTGCCCTCTGCCTCACATTGGAGTCCTTTAATTAAAGTTCCAGTCTCCAAAGCCACATATTTNGATGGCTTTCTCTTGGTGATATAGGATTTAACAGGGAAAGGAAAGATTCAAGGGCCTTCTACCCAACTGCCAGATACAGTTGAAGTCTCGCCTCCTATCTTGAGAAGGGGTCATAATTAATTAACACTGTTTATTAGGCCTTCACTAATGCACATGGCTAGAGAAAGTATGTTTGGACACTGGTATGATGACAAGTAGGAATTGCCACTGTGGGGTCATGAGCCTGGTGCTGAATGACAGTTGCAGCAGAAGGATGGAGTCAGGGTCATTTGCACCAAATGGAAGCTTGACATCTCTAATAAGCTTCCTGGTGATGTCCAGTCACTGCATTTGGAACCATTTTGGGTAATGAGAGCATGAGATGCTGTGGAGAAGGATAAGAAATCAAGCCAGGAAAATGGAGGAGGGTCGATCAGCACGGGCCTGGGATGTCCTTCCGTGGTTTGGGGACTCAGGTGATGGGAGATACTGGGGACTTTTAACTGATCATTGTCAGTTCAGATTTGTGTCTCAGCCCAGCTCACTTANAGCCATGCTGGGAGTGGACTGAAGAAATGGAAGTTAGGTTGNAGCTTGTTGCAGTGTCCCTGGNAGTGGAGAGGGAATAAGAGATGTTCTGAGGGAGTTGCTTTTGCTAAAGAATTCATAAGCCTTAAAACCAAAGAAGCATGGAGGCAGAAGGGGGAGAGTTGGATGACTCCAAGTGTGGCCCTTGAGAAGCTAATAGGGGGCTGACTCCAAGGTCTGAAAGAGCATACACAAAGGGAGGGGTACCTTAAGCAGAATGAGGAGGGGAGGGGAGAGGAAATGCAGGGGGAGGGGACAAGTCACTGAATGTGCCGACACCGAGGTACACACTTTACCTCCAGTGGCACTTGTCAAGTTACAGTTGAATCTGCCANTCTATATCCNATGAAAGGCTAGACTAGAGATTTGGATTTGAGAATCTAATGAAGCAGCTTATTGGAAGCAGCAGGAAATTAAGACGCATCTGCGGTCANCACATGAAGTATAAATTGAGTTTGTCCACTCACCTTTCTAGGTGGCACAACTGGTCTTAGAGAGGAGAGGCCCCAAGACTGCACCACAGTNTCCTTCTGATGACGACAGGATGGGAGATGTGCACATGGCTGTTTCCCTGGTAACAGCCAGGTCTGNCAGACCTGCGAGCTGTGTCTCAGTGACAGATGGTAAGAGGAGAGAGAATTGNGTGTTACTATTGTCATATCATTATATACTGCTTTACAGTTGTCAAGTCAAAGGGGAAAGGCAGGGAGGCTTCCTCTGGGTTTAAAATAAATGCCAGTAGTGTGGCTTATGATCATTACCANGCTGGTGGAATATGTTCTTAGAAAAATAAAAATACATTGTGCCCAAATGACTACCATNAATAATTCCCAAGCCTTGTGCAGTTTCCTGATCACCCTCCTGAATATTAATGTTTGTACACAGATATTTAGGGATGAAATTGACATGAAAGGGTCAGGTATTTTCAAATTCAATTAGTTCTATATTCTAGCCAGGCGCTTGCAACAGAGACATCGTAGGACTGAGTAGGCAGACTGGAAGACAAGGCAGTGAGGAACCTGGCATCCTTGTTAGTAGCATCCTTTAAAAGGTCGTGGTCAGCCTACAGGGACATACTGCATCTCTTGAGGGGCCGCCTCTCTGCATGTCTGTGTGATTTTGTTTCCTGCTAGGAAAGTCCTGTTTCCATAGAACATGATGGGCTGGAGCTTAACCATGNCCCACTCCTTCCATGGGGATTGTTATGGCCACNCTACAGGAGCTGTGAGGCAGGTTGGAGGCACGGTGATGCCATCATCCTTAAACCAAGGCTGCCTCTTCTCCCCTCAACTCCTCTGTGCACTGCAAATGGAACCTTTGAATAATGAGCNGAG
>LZPO01027399.1:614180-631721 GCA_001675575.1 Neotoma lepida | reverse complement strand
ATGTTGACAGTGCAAAGAGAAAATACCCACCATCACGTTCTCCCCCTGGATATTTACAGCCTGAAGACTGCTCCCCTATTGAGACTGNTCCCAGGGAGATTACCTAACCTGCCTCCTTGATCCAGCTGTGTACCATAGACCCTGCCTCCTTATCTGTATGTAACAACCCCAGGCCTTGCTCAGCTGTATGCAATGACCCTGCCTCCCTGCTCATCTCTACNTAATAAACATGCTGAGTTTGGGGGACGAGGGGGATGCCTGTGGATTATTCCACTGGAATTAATTTTAAAAATGAGAAAAACTTCTAAAATAATAATGCTAAGAAGTAACTTATTTAGTTGACATTTATTTCAGAAAAAAACTTAAAATAAAAGCTATCAAATCAAAGTCTTTTAATTTAATTCCCAATAATACTCATAAAATGACTCAAGTTTTGGACAAGTCTTTCTTTCTAAAAAACAAAAACGAAAATTNAAATGGTTCAAATTGAATGCCAACAAATTAACCTGACATTTCAAATTTTACTTAGGTATAATTATCACTCTATAAAATGGACTGAAATTACTGACAATTAAAATAAGACCTATAGCTTTCCTTACCTTTTCCTAACTCACTCTACAAGTAAAGCAGAACGTGTTTTTACATTCTTTGTTCACAACCTTGTATCTAAAGATTTTCAGTACCTGAGGGATGGACAGAGCATTGTATTTTTCTGCCCTGGTTCCCAGGGATTATGTATACTACCTTTGTCTTACGGACTCTACTGAACGTTAGCTACCGTTTAAAAATCCATGTGTCCCGTAGGGGGCGCTATCGTCCCAATTATTTTCACAGTCTGAAGTTCTGCCAAGCAGAAAAACCATCAAGGAAAAATGCCAGGCGCAGAAAAGCAATTTCAAGCAAGGTCATTTCTCAAAGTGAGACAGTGTATAAAACAGTAAACAGGACCGTGAGGAAAAGACTGTTGAAGGACAAGAGGCCCCAGGCCACACTCCTCCTGGCCATCACAGAGACCTGACCCTGAAGTGAGCCCTGCCACCAATCCAGGCTGAGGGAAATGTCCTGTTTGAGAGAGTGCGGATTTGTCAGCAGAGTCCCCAAATTCAGAAGAGACNGTGGACAGTGTAATGCCCCTGAGGTCAGAGGTCATACTTTTAAACATGACTGAAGTTAAGACATCACCCAAATGGGCAAACCCTCCCATCTCCAGCTCGGTATTTCTACTCAGTCTCCCTCGTCCATCCTCTCTCTCTCAATCTCTGTTGTGAGTCCTGTCTCCAAACTAAGACTTTAGAGATATTCCTGAGGAAAGAGTAGCAGTTAGAAGACAATCCCTGGGACCCATGCTGTACGCTCAGCCTTCCTTCCTATTGCTGTGGTTGGAATGTTATGTCCTTCTTCAAGGCTCGTCCCCCCACATGTCCCTGAGACATTTTCACATTTCGCATAGCACCCCCCTTTTCTCCTTCATTGGCAATTCNCCTCTGTACTTCACCACTCCCACCACAACTCACAGGNGCAGCATGACCGGATGCCTTCTTATCTCCATCGTGTCTTTACCATGCTTCCTTTCAGCCTCTCTGCCATCTTTGCTGTTCCTTGAACAGTTCAGACCTGCTCTNGCCTCANGGCCCCTGCTTCTGCNGTTCCTTCTGTGTGATGCACGTTTTTCTCCAGAGTTCTGTCTGGATCACATCTTCAAGTCTTTTGAAAGATATATTTTACCTTTCCTTTTTCATGTGTGTGTGTGTACCTGTGTCTACATCTGTGTAGGCAGACGTGTGAGTGTATACACGGAAGCCTTCAGCTGGTGCCAGGAATCATCTTTGATCAATCCTCCACCTTATTCATTGATCATCTATCTCTCCAGCCCTCCTTTTAAGTCTGTCATCAATGAGGCCTGCCCCAAACTACCAACTCACTCACAATTACACATACTAGACTCCCCACAACTACTCTTCCNCTAACCTTCCCCCACCCCATATAGCATCTACTTGGTTTCCTTGGGGCTGTCTCAACTATAGCACTAAAAGTTCCCTAGCTTAGAAAATCCCCTAATCTCAGGCAAACTGAACATTGGCCATCGTGTATACACTACATAATGAAACTTCCATCACAGATGGACTGCAAAGTTAACAATGAGATTATAGCATCTAATTACCATAATGACCATTTTATATACTCTATGATGTTCATACAGTGACAAAATAGCCTCACAATGCGTTTCCCAGAATGCATGTCTCAGAATGCATTTCCCAGGATGCTTCCTTCATTAAGGAATGCATGACTATATTGTGCATTTCATTTGTTTATTCACAGTATACTAACAGTATGTTGTCCCACGATGGTGAGAACTTTGAGCCATTTTCATTCTCCAAATATAATACTGCTGTGTTCCTAGAGTAGAACCTGGTATTCANTATCTTCTCATTTATCAAAGGAATAAAAAACCAATTATTACTGTTAGTGTTAAGTCTCAAACCTGGGGCAAATGGCTAACTGAGGTACCTATTTAACATACTGCTCCTAGGTATATTGGAGGAGATAGTTTATTATAGATATGAGGGAGAGCATAGGCAGAGATGGAGACAGAGACATCTGGGAGAGTCCAGGGTGAACATGGCCAGACTGAGCTGGGCCATGTGGGAGAGGGGGCAGGGGAAGGGGGAGAGCCGCCAACCAAGATGGGTGGCCTCAGCCAAGAGCCTGGCCAATAGGGTAATGGACAGACCCAAAGAGCCAAGTGACCAAAATGGCTGATTCTATAGGGAAGGGCAGCCCAGGCCCAGAGCTGGAGAAGTTTAGGGTAGGGGGCAAGGTATGCCAGCCCTACTCTGTAACAGTTAGGGACTGAGGGCTGCTGGGAGAACCTGACAGCCAGGTCCACTTTGATGTGTTAAATAGGCACCTCAGTCAGCCATTTGTTCAGGTTTGGAGACCTAACAGTACATACACTCTTAATATAAGTTGAATGAATTCCTTGTAAATTTACACATAATTAAGACAGGTGTGCAAATGAAACTTTTATTGCCATATTAATTGTTAATTATACTTTGTAAATGTCATTTAAATAATTTTAGTTTTGTATTTTGACAAAATGAATTGCACACACATACTGGACATATAGTACAGCATCTGTAGGTGTGGAACAGAACTGCCCGAGGGCACTGTGCTTGTTCTTTGGCAGATTCCATAGTTACACACATCTCAGAGCCTTACCTCAAAGTCTCCAGGATATCCAGGCAGCATGCAAGCAGCACCCCTCCTCACTGCCTCCCCTGAAATTCTGCAGCCTCTGATCCTTTGGGACAGGGCTGATTGCAAAAGTTGGACTGCAGTCACTACCCTGGAGTAATGACTCTACACCTCAAACTTTTCAAAAAGGAAGAGAAATCTGGCGAACCATTCAAATCAAAACAACAATCTTACTGAGGGCCAACNGGGTTGTTTCAAGAGGTACAGGTAGTTCTGGAAAGGACTTGAAGAGCAGGCAAGGGAGGGAGATGGGGACAAACTCGTCCTATTCCAGAGGGGAGCTCAGCCTTTAACAGCAAAATGGAGGGCTTGGANGCAATTAAGGAGAGCACAAAGGCTCCAACAAGTGAAAGGCCTGCGGGAACATAACGAGAAATGAACTGCAGGGCCTGGGGGAAGGGTAGGTAGGTTGTGTCTGCGCCTCTNCGACTGTNCTGGCCAGAGTCACTAAAGTTGCTTCCCTAATGAAGAAGGGTAGCATGGTCCTGAGTGTGACAAGGACCCTACTTGAAGAATTGTATGTGGACATCCAATGGATTTGTCTGGTGACCTAGGTTTCTAAATGTCTACCCTCTGGGAGCAACATTACCCAGTACTCTGTTCTCAAATCTATCATTCTTCATTTCAAATCTAGTCTTAGACCCATCACCTCGGCTAGCCTCCAGGGTAATGCAGTAAGAGAAGAAACACTCCAGAGCTGCTTAGCTGTTTGCCTTAGTCCCAGAGAAAGGCACTCTGGTCCCAGGAACAACTTTTTCCTCCTTTCCCAAGCTCCACAGCTCTCCGGAATCACCCAGAGAGCTTAAACAGCACCGGTGTCTGTCCACACTCAGGCTTGATCTCAGAGCCTAAGCACTAGGATTCCTACTTGCTCCCTGCCTGGCTCTACCATGAGAGAACCACTGCTCTGGCGCATATGCTTCTGGATAAAGTGACTAAAACATGGAAGACATAGCAAAAATGTATCAAGTTGGTTTGAGTTAGACTGGCCAGAGCTCAGTAGACCATAACAGAGCAAATCAAAATGTAATTGTGATCTGGAACACGGCATCTGAACCATCTGAAAACTTGTCAAAGCAGACCATGGGGTCCTAGTCTAGATTTTTATTTAGTAGGTCCTGGTGGAGTACAAGCATGTACATTTCTAACAAGCTCTGAGCTCTGTGGTGGTTGCTGCTGAAGGAATCCTGCCAGGAAACCTCAGTGCTGGTCCATGAGGAGGCTGACACTTCTGCCCACAGCTGCTCATGACTTGTAGATGTGGTCTGCCTTAGCCATTCTTCCAAGTGCTATAACATCAGACTGAATGAAACAAGGGAACCTCAGGCCCAAACTAAGGAATTGGATAGATCCAGAACAACATCACTGGGTAGACTGAAATATTTGGAATTATAGGATGGTTTTCTCCCTTGTGCCCCTTCCAGTATTTACTTCAAAGAACTGGGCTTCAGGATACTATGAGATTTGATAAAAAGATATATATATATAGTCAAACAAATCAGTAAAATGCCTTGGTAGAAAAAGCTCTATCAGGGGTTATAAACACTAAAATATTTATGATATGGTGGTTGTAGATAACTGCTAAAAAGTTAACTGGAAGTCTAGTGGAATATGCCTTCTTTTAATTCCTCCATCTTCTCGGATCAATAGACAAGAAAACTAGTAAACAAGAAAACAGTTTATTCTTGGTTTTTTTTTTAATCATTCTTAATAGTCGATGAGTATTTAGTTTTTTTTTAATCATTCTTAATAGTCGATGAGTATTTAGTTAATCCTAGGCTGGATGTGGGAAGGAGGACTTTGGTTTCCAATGGGCACTCCTGATGCCAATTGGTTTTCACCAGCACAGAGCTGTTGATCAGGGCAGCAGCTGGTGGCTTCTATCTGTGCTGTTTGCTGCCTCAGGAGCCTGCAGGGTGACCACACTAAGATCAGCCTCTCCTTTGTTGCTGTTTGAGGATTTTGGGGATTGTTTTGGGTTTTGTTTTGGTTTTGGTTTTTATTTTTTGTACACTGACTTGTAGAAATAATCTCAGGAAAGCAGAAAAAATGGTATCTTTTCCATAAAGCATGTTTTGCCAAAACCATCTGGACCCTGAATTTCCACGTTCACTACTTAGAGAAATTTTGAATGACTTCCCAACTTTCTGTGGTTCTTTATCTGNGTGTCTCTGGCTTCGACTCAAGAAACATTCAATTATTTTGCTTGTCCANGGTACCAGACAGCTTCATGGCCATTTTTNCATCTTCATTTCTACAGGGGGAAAAATGTAGCTTTACCAAAATATGGGTTTTTTAGTATAGGAAAAACTCAATATTGTTTTTAAAAAATAGGAAAAGTTTCAGCCTTGCTTTTAAGGGAGCAATAGGAGTAGTCGAAGCGGTAGTGGCGTTTGTACTAAGAAATTGAACCCAGGCCNGGCACACACTACGCGTACCTTCCTGCTGAGCCACACCTCCCTCAGCCATTCCAGCCCTATTTATTCACAGACTCACTTGCTGATAATGAGTGTTTCCTCTCCGCTGATCCAGACTCTCATGAACTCGCCGTACATCTTATTGTAGTAGTTGCAGGCACTTCCAATCCCCATCCACAAGAATCTGCCATGGGAAATGAGGGGTCCAATTCCTAGACAGTAGCCAGGACCTACGACAAATCATGAGACTATGGTGAACTTCTTAATAATGCCAAAAAGAGTTCTTCTTTTTTAAAATAATTTATTTATTTGTATTTTATGTACATTGGTGTTTTGCCTGCATTTATGTCTGTGTGAGGGTGTCAGATCTGCTGGAACAGGAGTTATAGACAGTTATGAGCTGCCATGTGGGTGCTGGGAATTGAACCCAGGTCCTCCGGAAGAGCAGCCAATGTTCTTAACTGCTGAGCCATCTCTCCAGCCCCAAAGTTGTTCTTCCATATTTAAATTTTTTTTTACATCTTTTGGTCTATATGTGAGTCACTCAACATGATTTAAAACAAAACCAAGTATAAGATGAGACTCTATCTCTTNGTGAATGAAAAGCACNAGGCTTCACACTAGTTCCTCGTGATCTATTGTTTGTCCCACTAAACAGGAGGCTCTTTGCTAATTTCTGAGGGTCACAAAAGTCGTTTGATCTGTCTGGTAATAAGCATAGAAACTGTGATGGGTGACAAGCTGAGGAACTGTATGACTTCCTACTGCTCTTATCCAGAAGCTCTTGGTATTGAACAGCCCGGTTGACAGAATGAATGGGTTAGAAAAGGGAGCTCACATGGCTTCCTTTCATGAGAGAGAAGGTCTGCAAGGATAATGTCCAATCTCAGAGCATCCACTGCCTAGAAAAGGCTCAGTTTATAAAGAGTCTGAAACAAAATTCTCACGAGGTAACACAAACCTGAGAGCTCATTACTCAATGAAGAACTCATTAACTACGCTAGAGGTCATGTACCAGGATCCAGTTTCAGTAGCCAGCTTATAGCCTTGCTTACATGGACAATGGCATTGTTCAGAGCGTGAACTCGGGGGAAAGGTAGGGAACTCCATGTGGTTTATGTCACAAGATGAACTTATAGTTTGAATTTGTTCTGTTAAAGTTTTAGGTTAGCATGCAAAGTAATGGGTTTCATTGTGTTTCCAGCATTTTTACACATATGAGCCATTATACTTTGTTTATTTCTTGAGACAGGGTTAAACTACTTAGCTCAGGGTGTCCTTGAACATCAAGATTCTCCTGCCTCAGTTTCCCAAGTGTTGAGATTCCAGTCAAACCTGGTAGACTTTATTTTATTAGTGATTGGTAAAAAGTTAGATAAAAAGAATTCAATACTTAAAAATTTGCTGTGTAAAATAATTTTTCTAAGTCTTTCTTAAAATTCCATGTTTTCAGTGAAATTATTATAAAGCCAAACAATGAGCGCTATGTGATAATTTAGATGGTGTAAGCTTTCAGTTGAGTCATCTGACCTGGATGTTTACTCCCAAGTTTGGCAATGTTCAACCATTCATTTTGTAGTAACCGAGTTCCTATTAATAGAATTATAAAACTTCTTTCCCCTATTTGAAGAAAAGATCTTTGAATCAAAAGATCAATAGAATCAAAGTTTTTCAATCTTCTAACTCTAGTAGCACTGCATTATATCATAGATAACCAACATTATATTAAAATAATTCCCGCCGGGCGGTGGTGGCGCTCGCCTTTAATCCCAGCACTTGGGAGGCAGAGGCAGGCGGATCTCGTGAGCTCAAGGCCAGCCTGGTCTACCGAGTGAGTTCCAGGAAAGGCACAAAGCTACACAGAGAAACCCTGTCTCAAAAAACCAAAATAATAATAATAATAATAATAATAATAATTCCCTTATGTTCTTTCAAAGATGTAAACAAGCAGATTTTATTGAATATATATTTCTTCAAAATATGAGATGTATCAACTTTTAATCTATTAAAATATGTGTTGTAAACAAAATATCATTTATATTATAAATTAGTACATCACAGATGCTCAGTAAATGTTTTCAAATAAACAAGGTATGCGCATATAATATAAAGAGTAAACTTTCGAATGTTGTTCTCGACATACACATGTACACACAGAACACACACATATACAGACACATACACATGCACATACAAGTAAAAATTTTAATGCAATAAAAGCAATTTTTGTTCTTCCTTAGGGTACTTTAGGTTGTATTTACATTTTGATCAAAAATGGAAGACTAACACGCAATATACATTTTGTCTACATGAGGCCAAGTATTGACTAAGAAAAGATTTGTCCACTATATTTATTTACTTAATAGTCAAGCTCCGTGAGACACAAGGACAATACAATAAATGACTTGTATTTGGGAGGCACTATTCCCCTACTAGTATAGTATAGTATTTCCCTGCTGTGAAACATGGAAATTATCAAAGTGAAAACATTTTGAGACAGGTCTCACCATGTAGCCCCTGGTTGGCCTTGAACTCACTCTGTAGACCAGGCTGGCCTCAAACTCACAGAGATCTGCCTGCTTCTGCCTCCCAAGTGCTGGGATTAAAGGTGTGCACCACCTTGCCTTAGCAAAGTGAAATATTTGTTTAAAAAGATATGACAATGGAGATTTGTATCTACCAGAAAATGAAGATTGCTAGGCANCACGTGGGTTCAGAACCTGAGGGTTCTACCAGGATGAGAAGCAGGGTTTNGGGTCATTAATGACCACCTGACTATCACCTTAATTCATCCATAAACACTTACAGAGACCCTGCTGTAGACATTTGTTCCAAGTCAGGGTCTAGAGATTCCATGATAAGTATAATAACTCTATATTCTTCAGGTTAGTTGTGAAGATGTGAAAACTATAAAAGCAAGCAATTGTAACACATTATACGTGTGTGTGTGTGTGTGTGTGTGTGTGTGTGTGTGTGTGCACATATTCCTTGCATCTACATGTAAATCTTGCACTACACCCAGATGGAAAACTACTCTAGGAGGTAAAATACGAGGGGTGTATTCTAGTCACTTCCATATTAGGCAGCTCTCTGCTTCTCAGATTGGGAATGCTTCTCTAGGCATAGGATGATTGTGAGGGACCCCTCACCCACTCCAGGAGCAGTAAATACTTCACTGTACACTGATGTGCCCAGATCGCCNCCTTAAAGCCAGCAGCTAGGAACACTTACTAGCTCTCCTAGTCAGAGAACTGCCTTCACACCTATGAATACACCCTTGAGATACCCAGGCACACTGTTACAGCAATGCTGTCCACAGTAACCCAACTGGAGACATTGTCTGATGAATAAACCATGAGACATGCATAATATTCAAAACTATATGGCAGTGAAAAGGAAGCACACTGATATCACCATCATGAATGGATCTTACTGNNATACAGTAATCAGAAGGGGCAAGAAAGACAAGTAATGTACAATTTACTGCTAAAATACTTAAAACAAGACAAAAACTATATTGTCTGGGGATGTGAAATTGGGTCCCAAACTGTAACATAACAAGGCAGTAATTGTTACAAACCCCAGCAAAATGTTTACCTCTGAGAGAGACCTAAGGAAAAAGCAAGAGAGAGAGAGAGAGAGAGAGAAGGAGAGGGGGAGAGAAGGAGAGAGGGAGAGAGGAAGGTGTCAAGAGCATCCGGACCACTGTTAACATCCTACTCCTTGTGCATGACTCTGATAGCAAATCTGTCACCACCCTGTACATTTTTTTGTGAATTATTTTCTTAGGAGAAAAAGAGGGACATGTTGTCATGTCCGCTTCCTTGTGTCTTGCTCTGGGTGTGTGATGCCCAGGGAAGAATGTGTTATCTGGAGAGAGAAGACCAATGTCAAGATTGGAGTAGCGTGTTCTCCAGGCAGGGAGGGTTGCCAGGTGGCTAACAACAAGTCCTGACCAGAGATCAGAGGACTTGGGATATTTATCAGAACTGAAGTGACACCACCTCCCATAGGAATCAGTCTTTACTCCTCATCACAGCCTCCTCCCGCTCCATATCAGCCGGTCTCTGCCACTCTCCAGCTCAGGACCCACACCTTTCTTCTTTGCACATCCCTTGCNGCCAAGCACCAGGTCTAGCNGGACTTCTCAGCACGAATAAATGAAGCAGCTCGTACCTGAGCCNCTGAGCCATGACACACAGGGCCAGATCTCTCCTCCTCGAGACGACTTTCTTCTCCTAAAAAGGGCACTGTCACCAACATCACTTGACAGAGAGGAAGCTGCCTTAATTGGAACTTANTAAGTAAGGGCTTTTAACCACGACACCTTTTGAATTCGCTTAGGGTTTTAAGGACCCAGAGTACCCTAAAACTTGTGGATCAAAGAGCCCCGAGGGCCACGATTCAAGAGCAATGAAGGAAGGAGCTAGGAGAACCTGCCAGTTTTCTTATTTCCTATGCCTGACAGGAGCCNGAGAATCCTGGGCTGTGCCCCTCNAGAGAACTGAGCAGACCTCGTATTTCTAAGGCAAAGCATGAAAGTAGGTAGGAACTCACAGTCTGAGACTAGGGACTCCTGGCCCTCTGCCGGGGCTCCTATCTTCCTTCTGGCTCAGCATCAGCAAGCCATTTCCCTCCTCCAGGATTTAACCTTTTATTTTGCTTGGACTTTCTGGCTTCTCTCACCTGTCATAACACGTTACCTGGCAATACAGATCATCTCTTGGGGGCTTTCCCCTTCTGTCACATGGAGGAGTTGGGCCTATCTCTGTGGCTCTCAACCTTGGCTGCTCATGAAACACTATGGGAGGTTTGAGAGTATCAACCCGGAGGCCCTACCTCAGACAGAGCTGAGGACCACTGTACTGTCTAGGTGGTTGCCACTGGTGACAGACAGTACCATATCCCTGGCCCAGAAGTAGTAGGTACAAATAAGTGCCACCTAGCTTCCTGATTCAGGCCTGGGAGCTGTCAGTTCACACTCTGCTTCTCTTCAAAGTACATGCTTTAGCTGGGTGTGGTGGTGCATGATTTTAATCCCAGCACTCAGGAAGCAGAGGCCGGCAGATCTCTGAGTTCAACACAGGCCTGGTCTACATTACACAGTAAGTTCCAGGCCAGTGAAATGGTCAGAACTACATAATGAGAACATGTTTAAGGGCATTGCAATTGAAACACTCTGGGGAAGGGCTTGAGTCTCAGCTAACAAACTCCCACTTTCCAGGGGAAAGTTCCTATACTAAAATCTGAGAGTGTGTAGCTTCCTTGATTGATGACCAGGGCTGACCTGTTTGCAAGATACTCTTATAATCCNGGTGACTTGGACTTTAGCACCTGAGCCTATGACAGGGCAAAGAAGGAAAAAGCATTCTCCTGCACCCTACNCTCAGTCTCAACTTCTCCTTTACTCTGACCAAGGAGCTCACCACGGGAAAGGAAATCTGTGGAAGGTGGCATCCACACCACAGTCATGGAGAAGCTTCCTTCAGCTCCTAGACCTTCTCCTCCAGAGGTGACCCCACCAGGGAGAAGAGAACAAAGTCAGCAATGCTCAGCTAAATTAGAAATTCAAGTAACCTAAATGCAAGGCTGAATCAGAGAGATGGGCAATTCTCTGGAATACTTCAAAAAGAATCCAGACACAGCATTTTGTCCCCGCACTCCCCAGCNCAGCAGCCACTTTCAATCGCCCTGTGCAGAGCCTTGGCATGTTTGTGAATGGGTGGTTACNAGGGTNTTAAAACAAACCTTGTTGGATATCTTAAAGGCATTAGAAACTAGTGATGCTGTGAGATATTCACGCACAAATTTAAAGACATTATCTGGGATTTCTGTTTATTCTGAATTAATTTGATAATTGATCACTTCAGCAGCAGTGGCAAAATTTTTCACTGGGATTACCAGAATAATTATGTCAGTCTCTACTTTTGATTGACACACAGGCCTTATTGACAATTCCGTCAGGATTCCATGCTCCCAGAGAATGGTTCCAGTCCCTAATCTCCCACTACCCAGCTCCCAGTCAACCCTTAGGTGACACCACTGTCAATAAGATGTCAATAAGAGAAAGTGAAGAATAAGATTAAGAAGAAGAAGAAATACAAGGAAGGGAGAAGATATGGGTGAGGCAAAGCAGAGGGAGATGACAGAAGGGAGGGCAACACAGAGACGCTGCCACCTGCAGAGCAGAACTGGAATGAATTTGAATCTGTTTTTTTTTTTTTTAATTAACAAAATCTCTAGAATTTTACCTTGTCCCACTCCATTTCAAGCTGGCCTTTAAGGTACTTTCTGTGCCAAATCAAACCTTCCAAAGCACTATGCAGACTGGAGGAAGCATCTACACAGCATCTATGATGTGTTCATCTGCCACGGGCAGATTATCAGTTTAACATATCTCATCGTACTGCTCACTTGCTGGCACAGCTGTGGTCTTCAGAAACCTTCCAAGGTTTGCTCTTTGTCTTTTTACAAAAAAAAAAAATATTTTTGTTGCCATGGGCCAAAGAGCCCAGTGAAACATTCTACTTAGGTATAGGACTTACAAAGTGGCTCACCTGGGATTGAAGACGTGCTCTCACAATTCCAGATCAAGAGGAGGAGGCCCATGATGAGCAGCAGTGGCATGGCACTGACGGGCATCGCTTCCGGGACCATGCTGGTGACATTATAGTGCATGGGGTTCAGCATTTCCAGGAACATCTTGTGACAGTTGGCCTCAGAAGGAAAAATTCAAAGTTCTATAGGAACAAAGCAGTGGTAGAGTTAGAAAAGAAACCAATGGGCTTGGCTCCGGCTCCTGCCACTTCTNCGGGTGCTAGAATGGAGAGGTGGGCACTTTGTTTTATAGTGAGTGGACATTTAGACAAGACAAATTTGTGGTTACAAGTCAAAACAAGGATGGCCTTGGTAGACTCAGGTTCTGCTCAACAGTTGGTCTGATAGAACTTTATCATCTTGCCCTTGAGGGGGGAGAGTGACGTGCACGCTCAATTGAGAGACAACTCTCTGAAGCTCCTTCCAGGGGAACAAACACTGTGTTACTTCATCAGCAGCTTGACTTAGGCAATCCTCTTTCTTTAAAGCAGACTCAATTCATAAAACAAATCACGGGCAGGTAAAGGCTCCCATCATGAAGTCTAATAACCTGAATTCAGACCCTGGGACTCACATGCACACATACACATGTACACACACACACACACACACACACACACACACACACACATACACACTTTAAAAATTAACAAATTAAATAATGGAAGAGAAGGAAGAAAGCAATGTTCAAATAACTTTCTTTTTAAATAAGAAAGGTTCAATTTATATAACTCAGGTTGGCTTGGACCTTGCATTCACTGGGGTTTTGAGAATGCACCACCATGCCCAGCTTAAGAACCTTGCTTGAGTCAGGCGATGTTGACACCTTTAATCCCAGCACTCCAGAGGTAGAGGCAGGTGGATCTCTGTGTTTGAGGCCAGCCTGGTCAACAGAGTGGGTACCAGGACAGCCAGGGCTACACAGAGAAACCAGGTCTCAAAAAAAAAAGAAAGAAGATAAAGAAAATTGCTTTAAGACATGAACCGTTTTAAATTATTGTGTACAAAAATATTTATTTTATTATTTGTTTCNCTAAGAAATATAAGTTGTGATAAGAGTAATGTTTTGGCAGGAAAATTTAAAGGTCATAGAACAATAACAAATATTCTCTGGAGTTTCAAGATTGTTTTGCACAATTTCCAATTGCATGGCCATGTTTACAGTAGTTAACCACCACTCAAAGTAGAGGCTGTATATGTCTATATCCAAATGGGGCTAAAAAGCCTGGCTTCCCAAAAGCATGTCAAACCCCCATGGGAGCATCACATAAAGNAAAACAGAATAAGAATTTTTGTAACACTTTCAAAACATTGGCTGTGTGTCAGATATTATTCCAACAACAACCTTGTGAGCAATGTATGATTATCCCCATTTTACAGGAAGAGATTGAGCCTGGAAAGGTCAGGTGACTTGTGACTTGTCCCANGGTACCCAACTTCTGTATGGCAGAGCCAAGATTGGCACCCATGTGGTCTTCTCCGATGCCCACGTTTTTATTTGTGCCATGTTGTTGCTTGTTATGACAGCCTCGGGGTCTCTACATTTGGATACTTTTCCCATCTTTTACAGGGTAGGTTATTTAGAATGAGCCCGTTTAATGATTGAATTTTTCTCATGTCTGTGTAGAACAGCTGGAAAGTTCTCCTGAGAATCCTGTCTCACNAACCTTCAGTTTTTTGTGTTTGGCAGAACACTCCGATGAGCTACCTAGNTTGGTTGAACAGAATCTTTNGAATAGCAGTACAGAAATGTAGAAAAGCCCTGGAACTTCAAAGAGGTAGCTTCAAGTCTCCTGCCAGTAACACCGTNCTCTTACCCCAAAGCTCACATGGGTAGCTATTTCCCATGAGTTGAAATATTTCTTCCTGGAGGCAGACGGGAGGCTCAAGTTCAATATCTTGAGAACGCTGCATGATTCCTAAGACCCCTCTCCAGCATTGTTGAAGCAGGGACAACTGGTGGGAAGAGGAAACTGTCTCCCTTGGAACTGCCTACAAGTTGATCAGAGAGCTCCTGGCGTGTCACACTTGTGAGTCATCGCCCCGGCTTGGGTGGGCCTTTTGGTGAAACACCTGCCTTTGACTAACCTATGCTCCTGTGACATCAAGAAACTCATTATCCCACTAAGCTAGATTTCAGAGGAATCATATCTTTAATCTGCTGTCAATGGCCTATCAAGGGTAGATATATGTTTGTTTACATTTCTCCAGGAAATGCCACACAACACACACACACACACACACACACACACACACAAACACACACATGACTTTTAAGTGCTCAGTGCCATCAAGAGCAATATTACTACCTGAGCCTCCACTGGCTTTCTGAGGGTCATCACTCTGGAATCTTCAATTGCTATTTTCAGGTAGTCTTTCCCTGTTATAGCATCTGACGCTTGGGCCTACCAGATACAGGGCTCCAGACAGTTAATCTCTCCCAGGCCTACCTCTGTGCTATATATAGCTTCAGGTGTCCTGGCTAATGTCTATCCATTTTCCCAAGGGTCTGCACTGAGAAGATTTCTCCTAGAGTCCTGGGGAAGACACTACGGCCAGCGTGGGGTAATCTGAGGAGAAAGAATCTACGTACACTGGGTTCTTATGTCCGTTTAGTTTATTCCTCTGAGATTAAATTCTGTGTACACAGCTTTAATTCTATTCTTAAATTTAGCTCCCCTCTGTCCCTTCTCTTCCTGTCCTCTCATAGCCCTAACTAAGCTCTTCTGCTATCGATCTCATCTTTGTCCTCAGTTTCTCCATCCACGCTCATTCCTTTCTTTCCTACTCTCCTGANCTGACCCAGTCCCTACTATCTACAAAAACTCTGCCTTGTTCTTTCTTCTCTAGCCACGAGACTCTTTATAAGAGCTAGAAATTCTGACTCAATCCTTCTTCACCTGGTATGCAAAAAAAAAACCCTTTGTTCTTACTCAATTGCTCTGGAATNCCATTTGGCCTGTCAGAGGAAGGAGGGTCTGAGCTTCATTTGCACAAGAAAACAAAGCTATGCATCTACACATCCGCCTGTCTCCTAGAGGAGACAGGCATTCTTAGGAGACAGGCANTGTCTCTGCAAGGATGTTACCTTAGTTTAGATCAGCAGTAGGTCTGAGAAGCTTGCCCTGTTTGCTGTTATGGCCTAGGAGTATGAGCACACAAGAAATTGATAGCAGGAAACAGCTGATAGATTAAAAGCTGAATAACATCAAATATTCTTTGATATTTGACTTCTCCTCCAGAAGGATTCCTTGATCCTTCTAGGTATAGCTTTATCATATATAGCTGAATCTCTATTACATATTCTTGCGGCCTGCAGCAAACGTCTTCACTAAATTCCCTGCCAGCTTCAAGTTAAGGAAACATCAAGCCTCTATGCAAAGTCCTCAGCTTGGTCCATGGAAAGATCTGAGGGGACATAGTACAGTTTTGGTGTCCTGGCAACCTTGGGGTTAGGACACAGCCCTAGGTCCCATAGTGCCAGAAGGGATCCCTGGATATCCTGGTTAAAGCCTCTGCAGGGAGGGGTTGTGGGGTCGGGCCAGACCTTATTACAGCCTACCTTTCTTTCTGCTGACAGTGGTCTGTCCACCAGGGACTATCTTGTCGTTCTGAATCTGAGAGATGAGTACAAGTCTCCCTTCTTTCTCATTCTCTCCAGTATCCTCAGGCTCCCTCTTGTCTGTCCCTCATTCCTGAAGAAACATCACCTAGCCATGTTGGTGCCCCTGCTGTACCCCTTTTTTGGACTCTCCCCAGAGGAATGACTCCTAAGATTATCACTAGAAGCAAGACAGATGTAACCTTGGCTCCCTGGGGTTGACAGGGTCTTAGGAAGATATAAACACTTATTGGGTGGTTTTTCAAGTGAGTGACAACTTCGAGTGGGAACAGTCTTTTGGCTGGAGAACATTCTGTTCTAAGAAGTAAAGGGACTGTTGTGTAGTTGGCAGGGTAGAGGTGGGCAGCAAAGCTTGATGCTAATAAGAAAGAACCATTAGTTAAAACAAAACACACAGAGAAAGCCAGGGACCCAGAGCTCCCAAAGAGGGAGGCTGTGTGGGGTGCACTGGGCTGGACACATTCATATAGACTGTGAGAAAGCTGCTGGGATTTGAGAAGCTAACCAAGTGTGAAATAGGAAGAAATAAAGGATGTTGTCAAAATTCCTTCCCCGGGGAAGATATAAACTATTCCCTCCTTTGAAGGTCCTGAAGACAATGGAGGTATGATTCCACCTCCAGCTCACTCTGGAGAGCCAGTGAGTTAATTAGGCTTACTTACAGAGATANGGGTGAAAGACTATGGACAGACACACAGGTGACCTTAAAGCAGCCACACTCGAAAGTCTGCACCATGCACAGCTCTTAATTCCCTCGTAGACACGTAGATATAGAGATGAAACTCCCCTCCCTAGTCCTTCCCACTTTATGTATTCTAGCCCCTCCCTGACTTCACATGCAGTTAGCGCAGAATTGCATACAACTGGTTAGGAGGAATGCCTGGGTACTCAAGTGAGGGTCCCATAACCCTCCCACACCTCCAGTCGACAGGTCCAGCTGTGGTGATCTTTTGCAAGTGGGCACAGCTGGACTCATGAAGATGGTGGTGGTTTGGCTTGAAGGGTTGTCCTGTACATTAAAGGACAATAATAGAAAGTCAAGATCACATTTTCAGACATTTTAAAACACTCTGGCTCCAGGAGAAAGAATATTATGGAGATAGTGTTGAAGTTGACAAGAGACAAGCTGGTTATCTTCCACAGTTTTGTAGGCAGGAGAGGGGTGGGAGAGCGATGGTCGCAAGAGGTAGAAACTGACAAGGGTTAAATACTGCTCCTAAGCTACCAGACTGGAGACTTCTACACAAAGGGATGGTGGCGCCATTCTCTGAGACAGAAGCAGGTTTGTTTTGTTTTGTTTTTATTATTCTCTCATTTATTACATGCTGACTGAAGTTTCCCCTCCCTCCGTTCCCCCAAGTCTCTCTCCCCATCTCCCCTCTCCCTCAGGTCCACTCCTTCATTTCCAAGGTGTAGGAAACTCATCGAAAATGTGAGTCCTGGGAACTGCTGAAACACCCAAGTGCTAACGTCTAGTAGCTCGAGGGTCAGGGGAGCAGCAGCTCTGAGCCAAAGACAGAACTGATGTGTAGGTCCAAATTAACCCTGGGCTGTGGAAAGCACTGTACAAGGAAGCCATTCAGACTGAGAATGGTCTCAAAGGACACCAACATGTAATGACAGAACAGAAAAGGAAAAACCATGGGGAGA
>LZPO01027399.1:574282-607558 GCA_001675575.1 Neotoma lepida | reverse complement strand
GATATCTCATATCTGCCTATGGAATCATTGATATCTCATATCTGCCTATGGAATCATTGATATCTCATATCTGCCTATGGAATCATTGATATCTCGTATCTGCCTCCAGTGCTCACCTTCACCTCTACTCACCCACACTTCTTCTGGGTCATGGTTTTCCACATGTTTAGGTGGTGTTGATGGAGATCAGACTGGAAGCTTTAGACATGCTAAGTGAGCTCTGTCACCGAGGCATCCCAGGCTAGTTCCCAGAACTATGTGAGCCGTCTCNTCAGGAAGGCCAGAGCTGGATCATCCACCCTCTCTACTGGTGCCAAAGGACCACTTAGTCTGCCTAAATCAACTCTCCCATCACCGAGTGAAGAATAGGCCTACTGAGATNTCTGGAATGAATCACAGTCCTTTTCAATTCTGGGACATTTTGGGTGAATATTTCTTTAAAAGTTGCCACCTTCTCTGCCCTACTTTCTTTTCTTCCTGATACAAATATCAGGGCCGTGAGTACCAATGCCTATGTCCTACTTGCATTCCCCAGATTTCCTGTTTTCTCTTTGCACTGTATTCTTACTTGATTTCTTGTATTGTTCATTATTTATTGGGCCTTTCAGTCTATCANTTCAGATATTTCACTCCAAAGACCACAATATTAGCAATACCCACTGCTAATGTCTTATGGACGCAGCATCTGCTGTGGTGTCGCTAATGCTGAATCAGTGAGTTCTACAGGCTTAAGCTGAGGCGTCAGTAAATCTGTGTCCTCACAACTTTTCTCTTGGCTTTAATCAAATATGTGGTGATGCCTAATTATGAGATCATTTCATGATGATGTCAGGAATTGCCATTGGCAGCCTCTGCTTGCCTGCTTTGTAGGAAGGAAGAGAAGACAGATAATGTCCAGTGTGTATTCCAGTCTCTTCTGGAAGAGGCAGCAGATACCATTCATCAGAATACATTAGTTAGACCTCTGGGCTTGGGTGTACCCTGTGTTTTCAGCTCCATCCTTTCACATCCAGTTTCCCTGGCAGAGTGCCCACTATAGTTGCTTGATAAAGGAGGGAAGATGATCAGGAGCTCCTTGAGTCGGATCTCCAACCTGGAAGTTATCTCTGGTTTCTGCCACTCATTAAGCCACTATTTCCAGGTGCAGATCCCTGTTTGACTTCTGCCCACCCTTTTAGGTATCTTATTTCCTCCTGTGTGTCATGTTGCTGATCTAGTCCATTTACCAGATTTATTCCTGCTATGGTTATGCTTCCAGGATTTATGCCCCAAGGAGTGCTCTTTTTGTTTTAAAGGTCACTAGAGGGTTAAACACACACACACATGCACACACTTCTCTTATACACATCTAGATGTGTATAAGAGACAGCACACACCCACCCCCCACCCCCACACCCCACACACACACACAAAATCAATCTAACAATTCCAGAGATTTGGAGTGAGAAGAAGGGTTGGCACATGTACTTAGTTCACCATAATGGTGCAAAGATTCCCGGAAAACATTAAGTTTTCAGTGCAACAGATTCAAGCAGCCATTACAAACTGGTTTTAGTGACATCATTAAAATAAAGACTGAGGTGCTCTGACCTCTCCTGAGTGAGGGTCTCCTGTGAGATACAGAACACAGAGGTGTTCAGAGATCAATACTGGGGAGAGACACCATCATAGACCCACACAAGCAAGCATGGCCAGCCAAGGAGGCCAGGGAGCCAGCTGGGAAAACAAGATGAAAGCAGACACACAAACACATAAACAGTTTCCCCGAGAATAGATCTGCTAGAGATTTTGGCCAGATATGAGAATTCCAATAAAAGAAGCAANGTTCTACAAAGCAGAGTGTGCCGGTTGGTTAGTTTTTGTGAACTAGCACAAACTGGAGTCACTTGAGAAGACAGGGCCTCAGGTGAAGAATTGCCTCCATCAGATCCGCCCTGTGGACATGTCTGTGGGACNTTTTGACAATGACTGACGTGGGAAGCCCAGTCTACTTTTGGCAGCCCAGGTTTGTTTTAAAAAGCAGCTGAGGCAGCCGTGAAAACCAGGCCAGGCCTGGTTTCTCCCCTTGCTCCTGCCTCTGGTCCTGCTTCAGTTCCTGCCTGAACTCCCTGACAAGATGGATTGTGATGTGAAAGTGTAAGACAAACCAAGTTGCTCTGGGTCTGTGTTTTATCACAGCAGCAGAAAAGCTCAGCTAGAACACAGGATACATGCAAAGAGGCGAAGTCTCCAGAAAGGAGCCGTTAAAACTCTGCATTCTCTGTGACCAGAATCTGGAAGGAAGACGTAATCAGTATTGCTATGGGTTTATTGCCTTGGATATCAGATAGCACAATGGGGAGTCACTCTCTGCCCAAGTTGCTCCATATTGTGTGACCAGTTTCTCTGCAGGAAAAAATTCCTTTGCCTTGAGAAAATTTAACTGAAATGGCCACAAATGAAAACACAAAGTGACATAAAAGGCAGGCAAAATGTTGCCTAAGGCTCACTCTTTCAGAGTTTAGGAGGAAAAGCTCACCACGNATTGTCCTCTGGAGGATAGCATCTCCACCTCCAGGCAAGCAACCCAGGGATTCCTGCTAGGCCCTGCCTGTCCCAGCCAGTGGACCGGGCATAGTCCCTCAAACCATCCTTCCGTTCACTAGGAGCCTTCTGAGTCAGGTGCCGTGCTCAGTGAGGGGGAATGAGTAACAGAAAGCCCCTCACAGAGCCTAGATGCTGGCAATGGAGCCTTAAGGAGTGACAAAGAGTTAACTTAATCCACGGAGAAAGAACAGAGCATGCAAAGGCCTGCATGTTATCGAGGGAGACAACGCTCTCATCCATTGCAGGAGCATTCCCCATTTCAAAACTACAATCAGAGCATACTTCATTTGTCCCGAGTATCCCTGTGTTAGCTGGGCAGTCAATTCCCACATGGTTCTGTGGCCTCGCGGGTAAAGAGAGGATCGCCTTCTATGTGGAGAAGCTTGCCTGGATTGATAGCATCAATTTTTCACTCATAGGTATGATATGGGAAATAAAGAGAGACCACAAAAACACAGAGAAGGTAACTTGAAGTAGTCTTTCCTCAATAGAGTATTTGAGGACACTTTGATATGCTTATGAATGAGTAGAGAAGGGAGGCTCTCCCATGTTCTACTACTCAGAACTAGGTTCAAGTTAAGTCACTGATACCCTGGAATGGAAACTATCTCCGATATCTAACTTGAACCAAAGTCACAACTTTCAGACCAAAGTTGGGACTTGCTGGCCACTGATCCCAAATTCCATAGGGAAGGTGTCGTCAGTGGTCTTGAAAGCCTGGGGAGGTGGCTCAGTGGTTAAGAACACTAGCCGCTCTTGCAGGTCCATGCCCAGCACTCACATGACAGCTCACAGCTATCTGTAACTCCAGTTCTGGGGGACTCAACACCCTCTTCTGGCCTCCATGGGTACCAGGCACACTTGTGGTGCACATACAAAAATGCAGGTGCATACATAGATGGCAAAACACCCATATACATTTAAAAAATCATTATGAAAAAAGAGAATCTGTTGGTGATACAATAAATCTGCCACCTGGTAGGTAGGATGCGATTGAAGAAACAGGGGTCGCTTCAGGGTAGGTACCCGGATATGACAAGCTCTTTAAGGATAGATGGGTAGTGTGTTTGTCAAACAGCTCTTTCTCCCACTTGCTCTGGGGCTACAGGATGCAGCCGTATCTAGTACTATGAAAACTGCCATGCTAAACATTATGGCTCCCACAATCAAAAAGGTGCCCAACACTTCATCGAAATTCACAGTATCATCATCCAGCTCTGTAAGAGCCTTAGCTTTGCCCACACACGACTAGACAGAGTTAATTCACCAGCAAACACCATGGCAGAGTCAAAGTGGGCATTCCTGCACAAATGATCTGTTTCTGCACAATTTATCAATCCCTAACGTATTGAAGAAACCAATCATTAGCTCTTTGAAATCCGGTTCCCCATCTGTCTTCCACCCTGGGCAAAAAAAATCATTTTAAGATTCCATTTTCAAAGAAGCNAGAAGCAGGCTGTTTTAATAGCCTTTGTTTTATTTTATTTATTTTTAGACAGGGTCTTGTATACCTTGGGACTGTCCCAAGTTTGCTGTGTAGCTGAGGGTGACCTTGAGTTCCTTTTCCCCTGCCTTTTTCCCCACCGAGCACCAGGGTCACAGGAATGGGTCACCACACCCCGCTCAATAGCGTGCATTTATGAAGCTGTCGGTCCTATTGACATTATAGAGGGTATCCAATGATTGTTCATCGCCTCCCTAACCTGGGGGTTGGAGACTTGGTATACACGGGGAGAAAGAGAAATACTGGTACCAGCTCTGTGAGTACAGCAGTGGAAGGGTGGGGATGAGTGCCTAACACAAGTCATTCTGGGCTCATCTCTAGACATCCTGATCCAACATATTTCTATATAGGCCTTGATATTAAAATAAATGCATAATAAATTCAAAAATATACCACTTAACAGACCTGTAACTTTTATTGGGCAAGGAACTAAACATCTTGATCCCATTGCCAGATAATAGAGGAGCACCTGACTCTCTCAACAGCGTGAGGATTACCAAGCACAGTAGCTAACATACTCCCTCTCCAAGGACAGTGGTTAGAACTCTCCAGTGAGGGGCAGCTGACAGCCATGATAAAAGAGTACCCTTCAAAAGAAAGATGTTGAGGTAGGGATGGAGCAGTGGTGGCGCATGCCTCTAATCCCAGCACTCAAGAGGCAGAGGCAGGCAGATCTCTGTGAGTTTGAAGTCAGCCTGGTCTACAGAGCGAGTTCCAGGGCAGCCAGGGCAACATAGAGAAACCCTGTCTCAAAAAACAAACAAATGAAAAAAAAAAGATATTGAAATGGAAAAAAAATTTTTTTCCACCATGAATTTTGAAAAGGAGGTCAGATGAGGTGTGAGCCTTGTATAGAAAAGTATGGGATGGCAAGGCAAAAATTGGCATTGCTATTAATCCTTCTCCCTTAGATCTCAAGTGCCCTGGTGCAGACCATGTCTTGTCACTGAGCGGTTAGTCACCAGTGTTGATTCCACAGTGGCCAGCCCTGGCTCTCTACTTGTAGTGTCAGCATGAAGGTGGTGCCTACTATGGGTGGTGGTGATAATGGCTGCCATCAACTGAGTTTCCATCTACACCTCGTAACCCACACCAGAGGCAGCATTTATTCTATGGTACAGTGGTGATTCTGTGTGGGTGAGAGACCCACTCTGCAAATTTCCCATAGCAAGGAATCTAATTGTCTTCCAGGATCCCAGAGCCATTATTGCAGAATTCCGGTAACATCTCTGGGTGAGGCTCATAGGCCTGGGAACTCTTGGCTTGGTAGCCAACAAAAGCACTACTTCAGTTTTATGCTTCACGTGGGGATCACAAAAGGCATTTTGTGTGTGCATGTGTGTACATAGTGGCAAACATATACACCCCCATGTATTTACACACATCCATTTATCCTCTGTGCCATGGTTCTAAAGCAGTGTTCTCCGTTCGTTCTCACACTGACTTGAGGAGGTGGGTGGTATGATTTCAGGCCACCTTGCCCAAAGTTGGCCAGTGAGTAGCAGAACAGGACTGACCCAGACAGAGCATCTGCTTTGGAACCATGGCCTTATCTTCTCTGCAGCTTCTTGTCTGTTTTTCCTGTCCTTTATCAGACAGNCCCTAGGTAGTACTCCAGGGTCCCTGTCTCCTTTCAGGGAGGGTTGCCCACTTTCCAAGTCACAGTCTCCTCTCCACAAAGCTTGGCATTCTCTCAGCCTTCCATCAGCTTCTCCCAGGCCGTGTTGCTTACATTCTGTGTTCAATTCAGAACTTGGTGTATGTATCCTCAGTGACATTTTGACCATGCCTTTATTCCTATGCAGTCTAGGTGCTTATTGAACTTGTTTACATGCGGTGCTCACAACGTGTGGCACTCTCCATGGAAGCCATAGAACCTTTAGGGGGTGGAGCCTTGCTAAAGGAAGTATGTCACCCATGTGTACCTGCAATGTATCAGCCGACTCCCCACTCTTGCTCCAACCCTTTGGGATCATAGGAATTTCCTTAAGTTGCTTTTAGCCATAGTATTTTATCACAGCAACAGAAAAATAATCAATACTATCACCAAAGCCCCCAAATTTCCCTTTTTGCTTAAAAAAAATGGTGTGCTCATTACACAACTATTGCTTCTCAGAGTACATTCTGTTTAGAAATACTTAGAGATGATAATTCCTTTTGGCTAAGTGCAAGGAAATGTGATGTAATAGAAGAACTTGAGAGACATCTTGTGCTCCAGTCCCACTTCAAGGGAGATTTGGGAGGGGCAAATTGGACACTACACATAGGTTTGTCAGTCCAGGATAAACAACAGCACCTTTGTCAAGGAAGCAGCTCTTAAAAGACTTCCTCTTGGAGGTACAATGGGTTGGGTTGGGAGAGGGCAACCCTAACAGGCCAAGAGACACAAAAAGTAATAGGACAATTCTGCAAATATCAAGTGTTCAACCCTGTAGTTCGCCTGGTTCACTAGCTTCAAAATGAACCAGAAGCAGGAATTGATGGTGCATGTGCCAGGACCACAGGAGCTTGGAAAGCTCTTTAGAGGTAGGAAGAAAATGCCAGGCAGATGGGGAGAACCCGCAGGAAGCCAGGGTGTGTGGGCAGAGCGAAGGATGAGGACTTTCAATGTGAGCAAGACAAACAAACGATGCATTTTGTCAGGGAGAAAAATAGCCCAAACCATATTTATGATACATTGATTCGCGTCTTGAATTCCAAACTCCAGCTAAGTGCAAGGCAGGGGGTCAAATGTCCAGTATTGAGGAAGGAGGATGGATAGGAGGAACCACAAAGACAGCCTCAGTGCTGCTTTAAGGCCCAGGAACAATAAGGCCCAGCAGAAATACACCCAAACAAACAAACAACAGCAAGGATTCTGTGATACGCCTCCAAAGAAAGGAAGCATGAGAATGACCAAAGAGCAACAGTGGAGAGGTCAGCCCTGCTCAGAGGAGGGCAAAGGGAATCAGTCACTTCCTGAGCAACTTGCTACCTGGTGTACAAGAACTAGACATCCGCTCAGAGTAAATGCTGATGGTACTGAACACAAACGAAAACATATCTTGAGTACTCTCCCAGTAACATCAATCTTAAAAGAGTTTCTAAAGCCTTAGTCAATAGTGGGACATCTAAGGAAAAGTGGTGTCAGAAAGTCAGGGAAAGAACCAAAGTTGCGCTTGAAGTTGTGGGGGAAAACCTGCTTGGTCAACCCAGAGCATATCTGAATTAAATCATGCTACAGTACACATCTGGTGTGACAAAGTGTCCCATTTAAGAGGCTACACAGATTGCTGCAGCATGAATACACAGACAGCTTGGGAAGAGTTAAATTGAAAACAGTTGAGCCTAGTTAAGATTTAGATGCTGGGGGCAGGGGGGGTAGTATCTCAATCTAGTCTGGAGTTAGTTGGTTTACTTTACAATCAGAGGAGTAGACCAGAATCGACCAGAATCACCCAGGGCCTTTATAGTAACCTCACCCACGTAGAGATCAGTCTGTGGCCTGCCCTACATTACTTCATAATGTGTAAAGTACTGCTTTTTCACACTGGCTTCCGTCTAACAGATCATCTTACAGGCAACTTCTGACTCCATTTTGAGGATGCAGGGTAACTGCGTACCTTAAACTGCGCACATAAAATACCATCCAGCCAGCACCACCCACATAACTTTATTCCTAAAAGTGGGAAGGATGCCACGCTATAAGTGTATCAAAATAACTCGGGACTGTAGGAGCTCCTGGGTGCACTGAAACTACATCAGGAAAACCAGGCCTGAGGAACATCAGCCTGAGGAAAAATGTGTAACTCCCTCGCTTGTACCCCATAGAGAGAGACCATGTGCCGCAGCAATGGTCATGGTCCAGATCACCTGTCTTATCTCACCAGCTGGTATGTATGCCAGAAGATTGACAGAGAACTTATTATCCCAGGGGCTTCTGCTCAGCTAGGTTCGCCAATGTTGATGCATCCAACACAGATTGTCATCTGCCTGTCTACCTTGTTCATCCATCTATATCTTAATCTTTGGTCCACTNGCTCATTTGCCTGGTCCCAGCCCTACCCTTGGACTCTCCTGCCTCCCCTGCACCTCACTCTAGTAGCTCTAGTTTGACTCTGAAAGGACTCAAAGGCGGCATCAGCATCAGAGGTGCTTCCAGCAGACCCCCAGTGGAGGCAGCTTTCCGACCCCTACCCCCTGACCCCTACCCCCTGAGATGCACACCCTGTCCCACACCCACCAGTACCTCTTTTGCTTCTCTATGAGTCTCCCAACTTTGGCTTCCCAGGCATTTTTAAACTCTGCTGTGACCTTCTAGACACTTTGTAGATATTCTGTAATCTATGTCCATAGATTATATTTACTGTCTTAAAAGATAATTTTAAGATTTGAGAGCTAATTTTAGTAATTAAGATTTGAACAAAAGAGGATAGGAGAGACGGCTCAGTGATTAAGAGAGATGCCCTTCTTGCAGAGGATCAGAGTTCAGGTCCATCTGATGCACCCACATCATGTGGCAAACAATACCTATAACGCTATCTCCAAGGATCTGATGCCTCTAACCTCTTCAGGCACCTAGGGTGGAACAGGTCATACACACATATACACACATATACACACATATACACACACACACACACACACACACACACACGCGCGCACGCATGCTATCCATGATTTAAATTATTTTTTAGAAGAGTGAGTTTCCCTTGACCTATCAAAGAAAGTGATACTGCTTGGCACGTTGCTGCCAAAACCAAACATTGCTTGTGAAATTCTTGTTATTCAACAAATTCTGACATTGTAGTAAGACATAAACATGTTTAGGTTCCTGACATAGCATGCTCATGACAATCAGAGAAATGAATAACAGGCATTATTAACACACACTTCATCAGAAGTTGTGTTCAAATCAAGGGACAAGGATGCATCTATCATTTGCCTAGTGTCATTTACTAACAACAGTAAGCATCCCTTCTTGGATTTACAAGATGTCTTTTCATCAGTTCCAGTTAGAAATAGCCATTTAACTTCAGATAGTGGGCACAATGCTTTGATAAAGTCAACATAAATATCTGTGTTATTGGCCATTTGAACAAGGTGCTGGGAGCACGCTCTCTCTCTCTCTCAGGCAGATAGAACTTCATAGAGATATGAGAAAGGGACAGGATTCCAATAAGAGAAGGGTGGGCAGCTGGCCGTTCCAAACAGAAAGAGCAGTGTGCATGGATGACCTCGAGGAGGAGGAGGAAAGGTGAGAGAACCCAATAGTCCATCACTGCCTACCAGCTCACTCCAACACAGAAGTCCGATTTTATTTTGGAAAGTCTCATCTGTCCCCTTCTCTGATCTCAGTCACACCTGTGACCTAAGACTTCCATCAACCCTTGTCTGGCATAGAACCACAAACACCCCTGCTACTGCTGACAAGTTGTCAAAACTGTGCAGCTCCTCTTGGTACCCTAAAACTGAAGAACACATACAACCAATTGATAGTAATGTTTCCTTAACATTAATATAGAAGGTCTGTCCNCACTTCTAGCAAAAGGAACCCTCTGAATGTCTGTTCTACAATAAAGACAGCCACCCACTTAAATCTAGAGAAAATACAGATATGACATCTCCTAGGTTAGACAGTGCCATGAAGACACACACGGNTCCACCAAGCAGAAGTTAGTCGCCAAGCTTGGTCACTTATTTCCTAAGTTGATCAGACAGATTGTAGAAGTAGTGAATAAAGAACACAGTGTACGTCCTTGGCACTGATAGTCTAGAGGAGAGAGAAATACTTCACAGGTAAACAGCCAAAGGTCTGTGTGGACAAGGCTGCCTAAGAACTTACGGATTTGAAATTAGGTGAGATATTGTGTCTTATAGCAGAAGGCANAAAGACAAGAGTGCTTCTAGAAGGAAGGTGTGACAGGGAGATGAACGATTCTCAGAAAGCAAGTCCGAGGAAGGCTGAACTAAAGCTAATTTGGCTAAACAAGATGCTCTAAGTGGCTGCAGCAAGATCAGTTTCTTTGATGTGGTGACTTGGAAGCCGGAACGGATGGGAGGAAGGAGGCTAAGAGGNAGTGATTTCTATCCAGCTCTCAGAAAAGCAGCCACACCTGGGAGGAGACAGAATGAGTGACAGCTGGAGGGAGGCATGGCCTTGATGGGGGTCTGTTGGCTTGAGTCTATATGTTGTAAAAAGAAGATCCTGGTATATATTTAAGAGCTGAAGGGAAGAAACCAGTAGTGAGAAAGAAGTTGAAGATTTACAAAGTATATCGTTGCTGGAACAGGCCTCAGGCCCGGGAGTAAGGGGTAGGGTGTCCAGGGCCTGGCCTTAGCTAGAGGAGGGACATAGAAGGCATTGTATTTTCTTGACAATCTTTTCTCTGGGAGTGGAGGGGTTGGGAGCTTTCAGACTCTAGGAGTGACTGTGAAAGAAGGGAGCTTCTGAAGATGGAGAAAAGAAAAACGTNATCAACTCCTGAGTATTGTCGAGGATACTATTCAGTGCAGAGAAGATGAAGTTGGAGCGATGCCATAGTGTCCATTTNTGTTGAGTCCTCTAGTCATTCTTGCAGATGCAGGCCCAGATGTAAACAAAGCCAAGAAAGGACAGGCATGGGGCAAACAGAGCGCAGACTAATAGTTTTAGAACTAGGAAAAATCATGACCTCTGATCCAGGTACAAAGGAAGATAGGAAGTTTCAAAGCGTAGGCTGAGTGGAGAGGCTGCAGGCTGTTGGAAAGCCTGGAGAACTCTTCTAGCAGGCACTTGGTCAACCAAACGGAAGGTGAGACTTTAGAGGAGGAGACAATGCTTAGTGTTTCCAAGCAAGACTCCTGCTTGGATAAGCACACTTACAAAATCTGAATTTTGCGGGCAAACACGCTCACCACAAATTCCGCCTGAACGGGTAGCAAACCCCACACTTCTCTTTACATCTGATGATACTGCCATCCTCGAGTTCTCTATCTAATCACAATGCCCCTTCCATTGCTTTCTGAGAAATTAGTCTGAGGTTAGGCGCTATCCCCTGTNCCTAGTGCCATTCTTGATTAGTCCAAGAATTTCAAAAGTTTGACTTCAAACCTTTAATTTCTAAGTTTGACTCCTTAAGCAGGGTACACACCTTTGATCCCAGCACTCTAGAGACAGAGGCAGGCAGATGTTCCTAAGTTTGAGGCCAGCCTTGTCTACAGAGTGGGTTCCAGGCCAGCCTAGGGCTACATGGTGAGACCTTGTCTCAAAAAAAAAAAAAAAAAAAAAAAAAAAGCTTGACTCAGTCAATGTTTAAATAGATAATAAAACCATTTCCTCTGCACTTTTTAAAAATAGGTGTACAACAAACAAAGAAAAGCACCTCAGAAAAGAGAGAGTGTTAGAATGTGTCTCCTACTTCCATTCACCAAATTCAAACTGCCGCTTTTTGGAGTTTTCTATCAGTGTCATATATTTCCAAGTGTTGTGACTACCTCCAAGAAAGATTCCAGGAAGTATTGGAGAGGGTCAGTCCATCCTTTCCTAGAGATTTCTAGCCATTCCCTTCTACAATCCCCTCCCAACCTGGGTAACTCTGGCCCAGCTGCACGCATTCTCTCGCGGAGCTGGAATATATGGAGGGTAGCGAGTTGTCGGAAGTAAAGATTCCATCTGTGCAGACGTGGAGAAGCTGTCGTTCAAGCTGGGGCGATGCAGGTCAAGCCTTTTTGGTGATGTAGCTGCGTGAGTGTCGTCATCTGCGCTCGGGNAAGTAACCTTTGACACTCTTTCCCACGAGTGAGCCGAGAAAACTACCCATGAAGCCGTGCTTGAGTGTCTTCTCCACGTTCTATCACCGGTGTACTATGTGGGCTAATAGATGTCTGTACACACGCACCAGGAAACGCTAGCCCTACACCACGCTCATTGTATTATCCTTCCATGTGGAATTCCTTCAGCTAAGAGCAGAGTCCTCTGTGTGACGTAACCGCCTCTTCCTCCACNGTCTTCTCTTTTATTTTTGTTTTTTTCTTTCGTTTGAGGCAGGATTTCACTATGTATCCCTAACTAGCCTAGAACTCACTAGGTAGATCAGGTTGGCATCAACTTGCAGCAATCCTCCTGCTCCTGCCTACCAAATGCTGGGATCGCCAGCATGTGCCACCACACTCCTCTCTTCCATGCTTTTGCCTGTTTTATTTTATAGCCCCCACACCCCTCCCCACCCCACCTTCTAAAGCGTAGCTCTACATTTTCATATCCTGGTATTTCTTCTACCATTTCCCACCTTCAAGACGTGTTCCAAAATAAATTTCTCAGTATCTACTTTATTAAGTGCTTCATTATTAAGGTGGATTCTTAAATAATACGCATCCCCAAGTTACTCAGAAATGAGCATCAGAGTGTGAGCTTCTTCAAGACTAGGACCATGTCTTATCTAACTTTATATCACCAGCTTCTAGCCCACTGCTGGGGACATCATTTCAATGTACTGAAGATTTGCTGAACAAACATCNCTCTATGATGTGGTCCTCTGTTCTTTAAATACAGAAGACTCTCTGCTTTCTCACATGGGAAAACAATGCTCAGACCACCAACACGCCAGGTTATCAATGTCAAATCTACACAAAGGTATCAGCACAGACTGTGACCCTGGGAGCTCAACACGGATGAATTTACCGCTCAAGGTTTTGGCGCTGTCATCAGAGTTTTGGCAGCTGCCCCTCTCTGACAGGGTCCTTTTGGTGCATCAGACTAAAGCCCAGGAATCATGGTCTGTAGGAAGGAAGTGTGCTTCAACAGGAAGACAGTCTGATGGCGACCTCTTCACAGCGCCTGTCACTGTGGCATGGGCTGTGGCTCTGCGATTTGTACACGCAGACATACACTTAATTCCTTTCTGTGGATTATATAAATGGATGATCTATTTTGGACACTGGGCTTCATAATGCGAGGGAACATTTCCCCTCCTCTCTTTCTCACTAGTCACACAGGGAGGAAATTGTGTGGTTTTAAGAGGCTGGAGAGCTCTTGGGCACTCCAAGTGTCTTCATTTTAGCACCAAACCACACACATTACAGAAAGAATAAAGATGGTTAATTACGGGGGGTTGCTAAATCACTTTCATCGTTTTAATAGTTTTCATATATTTTTGCGTAGCAGTCATTGTCCTTAATAAACTTACACCCGTAGTTTTTCCTATCTTTAAAACTGGGGTTGTGGTCTGTGCTATTATGGTTTTCATGGGAATAACAATTATCACCCAGCGGGAAGAACGCTGGCCCGGGAGTCGAGAGAACTGGGTTCTATCTTCAGCTCTAATTCAACACTTGAAAGCGTCTGCTCAGTTCCCTCAGCTCCAAAATGGAAAGTCCAAATCACGCAATTTCCAGGTCAGTTCCCAGGATCCATCACGTATTTCTAAGAACCACAGTGAGTTCAGTGGTCTTCTTTTGCCTAGAGTCGTCAGGTACAAGGAGACTTGGTGTGCACTAAGCGGGGAGTGGGTCGCAGCATACAGCACGTATGCTAAGTTCAGAGGTTGTCGGCACACATGCAGCCTATGTGTCATAGCACCACACACCAGGCAGGCACACAAGGAGGGAGAGGGTGTCTCGTCAGACACAAGAATCCTAGGAAACTGGAGGCGTCAAGACTTCTTGTCCAGTTTTGCACAAGGACTGTTCTTATTCAAAAGTGAAAACTACCTGTAATAAGTGCTTCAGACTTTGTAAGCTATCTAGCATATGACCAAAGGAAGTGGCCACAGGGTCCACAGGCATAGCTCAGTAGGGAGGAATAGAAAAGGGGGTGGGTTGTCCCCTACACCTTTTAGAAGTGCTAGAAACCCTGCTACTGGGATGGGTTTGAATGTGGTAGATGAAGTTNTGCCTCCTCTAGGTTCATCTAATGATCATGCCAAGTCCAACCCCCAAACCACTGTGGATCCCTAGAACACTGCAGAGTGTTTCTGCTTCTGTGTACCATCATCTTTCACAGACTGAAGAGAGAACCAGAGTGGCCTCACGTTTACACAAACCATCTGTGGCTTTCAGCAAGACTGCCCACGTCCCTGAGCTGGTTGACGCAAGACCAAAAGAAATAGGGATGCATGGGTAGTTGTCTTCTGGGCCAATCACCGCTGCCCTGCCTTCTGCCATCCAGAAATCATTTCAAGAGAGTTTTGTTGAGGGAACCTTGTTAAGACTGAGCCCTTCGTCAGGGCCATTTGAATGATTGAACTGGATGAGGACAGTGTTGCAAGCCCAAGGAGACGGGGTGTAAAATAGTGACCTCAGGAGGAAGCCGTGCTTCTCAATTGCCGTTCCTCTCCCCCACACCATGCCTACCCAGGCCCAGCCTTTCCCTCCAGTCCTACGCTTTCCCGAGATGGCATGCCACTTGACCTATTCTGCATCTTGCTATGGCTTCTTCTCTGCATGAGAAGCCTTCAACTGTTGTAGTCCAGGGGTGGGTTCCCACCAGGGAGGCCTGTCTCAGGCAGCTCTCACAAAAAGTGTACGTAAAAGAATCCGACCCTCCTTCACTTGAGACGTACATCACGGCAAGGAAAGGCAACATGCCCTGTGGCAGCTGCTGCCACAGCCTGACTGGGTGTCCACCTCCAGCTCATAGACTGAGGCAGCCCCCTGAAAGCACAGGAGCTGAGCCTCTCCCAAAGGAACATCTCCTTTGTGAAGATGCCCTGCTCATCATCTCCAGCCCAGTTCCTAGGGCCTTTTCTTTACTGAAGAAAGCTGTTCCAATGGCAGTACGAAGCAGCTTGTGCCATTGGCACAGGAAATCTCACAGACTTGGGAAGTCAGACTGCCCTGGGTTTAGGAGTTTCGGGGACGCCTTGGCAAACTGCTGAACCTGGCTTACTTAACATGTGCGTAAAATAGAGACACNGATACCTACGCACAATTGTTGTGAGGATTAAACAAAACTTACAACGTCAGCCACTGTGCAGCATTCATTGGGTACCTCGACCAAAGCTGCTGCTCCAGTTTTAACTCTTGCTTCTCCACAGAATGCAAGTATTGCACCAAGTACGTCCCACTTAGGATGGCTAAGACATTGCTGCCCAAGGCCGATTGCATAATAGTTGAACAAGTTTCAGCCTGATTGTGTTCATTTGGGCATTAAGGTATCCTGTGAGTAAATCCATTATAGCATATGCTACTTCCTCATAGTAACACAGTAGTGGACCTACTAACTGCCTCCTCCATCTCCTCACCTCATGCCTGACTCAAACCTAAGGTTGGCGGGAATGTGACTGTCAAATTTGTCCAGGGTTTTTAGACACTAAGATTGTGATGCAGATCGTCCTTCCTGAAATGAAGACTCTCCTTTTCCTGGTAAGCTCTCGAGGCTGGGTCCCCGCTCTTTGACAAGCTCATTTCCCCTGAGACCATTCATTTGCATGTCTGTTTGTGTCGGAAATGACTGCTCTCAAGACTGCAGAGCAAGAACTGGCTTAGTCTACAATTCGTTCAGAGTGTTTCCACTGTATATCTCAAATCCTGCAGCTGTTTGTCCATCCTAGTAAATGGCTCACCAAGTCAGGCAAAAATGACAAGCTCTGCCATACCGTGGGCCCTTTGTCACCTTATGCATAGACAAAACTCAGAATATATGACCCGCACAGAAAAACAACCATGGTTTCATTTGAAAAGTCCCAAAGAGTCACAAAAACTCCCCTGCCACCTGCAATGCAAATGCTATTGGCTCTTTGCTTCTCTTCTGAACCCCAGCCGTGTCTAAGAGACTACGGTGAACTAAAAACTGCAAACACATCCAGCACATTATACAATAGGATTATTTGTCTAGTTTCCTTAACATTAAAGTCACAGGCACCTTTTTACAATCTTCACCACACTGCAGTAGAAATCCAGGGAATATTTAGTCCTGAAAGACCATGTGCTCCTCTGTGCGTAAGTAGTATACTGCTTTTTAAAGTTTCTGCTACTCAACTAAACATTCACACATTACTAACTTCCAACTGCAGCCAGCACAAGAAGGAATTCTGCCTGGTATTGCTAGCAAAAACAAAAACACAAGCCAGAAGAGTGCTCTTGAGGTACTTCTTAGCGGAACAGTCATCCGTCCCAAATTGTCTGGCATTGTCTTGGTTTGGAATGCCCTGATCCGAGCTGTATATTCCCCCTCCCCTTACGGCCAACCCCCACCTCCGCCTTTTGTTGTTTCTAGAGACTGTTAGCAGGTGACTTAATTTGGAGAGAGACCGTGCCACAGTTCATACAGAAACCAGTCACCATCACTATCCCGACTCATCTCCCCTCTGTTGTCTGGGATGCTTCTGTGCAATGCTGCTTCCGAGCTCCGTGAAGATTCTTTTGCTCCCCCACTGCCCCTCACACCAAAACCTCTTCTCCCTTTCCTGTCCATTGAGTACCCCCAAAGTGGTTTGATAATTATATAATCTTAATTACAGGACTACAGAGGAAATAACTGTCGCACTTCTCTAATTTTCTAGAGAGAATTTTAAACGTCAACTTTTGGGTACCTGAAAAAAGCAAACGAGACACAGAAGGCTGTAATCTCTACTGGTTTTAGTTTGGGAATGCACCTTTTTTTTTTTTAAATAACACTAATGAAAAACTGTTTTTGTGCTATGAAAGGGAGGGCAAGCAGTCTCTACTATCTGCAACAAATGGAATTGACACTGGGTTAAACAAACAGCTAAAGTTTAGAAGTAAAATAATTTTGNTACTCTTTAAATATTTTGAGAAGCTAAAAACNCACATTTCCCTANGGTGTGCGCAGCTTGGGTGAGACATTCTGCACATCTATCTTCCCACAATAGATTATTTGTCCCTTCCAGTGAAAATCTGCAAAAGATAAAATGCTCCCCTCATCTGTTCTCACGTCAACAAAATGTTGAGAGCCATTTCTCTGATAACAAAATCCACGTCCAACTTATTTTTTTTTAAATCAAGAAGCAGATATTTAAAAGAATACATTCCCTTATCAGAAGTTAGACAAGACCAACAACTAAGACCTAATAAAATGAGTATATTTCAAAGAATTTTCTTCTCTTCAATAGTTGCATGAGGTTTTTGGTTTCTTTTTTTTTTTTCCAGGAAAATGTGCAAATAGCGTGGTTACCTGGGTCTGCTGGTCACTTCTAGTTTTTGGACTCTTGAAGATGGTGAGTTTTGCTAATGATGCGCAGCCGTTTAAAAACCGGATAGCTTTTCTGGCAGTCACTCTTTGTGTGCCATCTTTTATAAAGGTGCTTCTTGTTGCTAAGAGATCAGTTGCTTAGAGACCAAATCATTAAAAAAAATATATATGTCAGGGGCCAACATAAATTATAACCAAATTGTGTCATTTCATCTCGGCCTCTGGATGTTTGGCTTTGTAATAGATCTCAGCGTACCAAGAGAAGCCAATTACTGATCACAAAGAAGAAAGCGGACCACGAGGAGGGGGAAAGATCTGTGCGTACTCTCTGCGAACGGCGAGTGGTGTCCCCGCTCCTTTTGATGGGGTTACACTATCCAAGGACTAAAAAACTTTTGCTCTTCATGGGATCCTAGACAGGTTCTCTAAATGTACGGTTTAAAAACACACAGGTACAGGCATGTACACGAGTATTCATGGACACACACATACACACCTGCCAGAGCAAACTTAAGTGCAGTTCTGAGTATGGACATGTATGGGAATTATCAATTACGTCAGTGCTTTCCAAAAGAAAATTAAAAGAGAAATCCTACACTTAGGAAAATATAAGTTGGATCTTAACCTTTATCCAGGTGTTTTTATGCTGTACTGATTCAGGTCTGGGAATATATACATGAGGGAGGTGAAGGCCAGCCTCAGATGTAAAAGTCTCTATTGTTTTCTCCCTTGTATTCAGATATAGGTTAGCTGAAGGGCAGGCACAAATATAATTGGTTAAGTTGGTCAGGTTTGGGCTTTGAGGGTCTCAGTCAACATTTCTTCATAGTANCTTTGCTCAAAAAGAGACTGCCCCCCTCAAGTTAACTCTTAGCTAAATGTAACACACACACAAATACACAACTGGGTAATATTTACATCTCAGAAACAATGCTAATAAATAAAAATCTTATTTTTTTTTAAACATTGAAATGAATGTCATTACTTCAAGCTCCGAAAGAGGTAGGACTGCAGGTGTTTTGGGCAAAGTAAGCCACCACTAGTTAGCTGCATGATGCAACCCTCTCCTGAATCTCATCTACTTTCATTCTTAAAGGTCTCTTTGACCCCCATATCTTAGGTGGGAATAAAAAATACTTAAGACACCAAAGTCTTGGAATTGAAATCAAGGTAAGAGATAAACCCGTGTGTGGTGGCTCTTTAATCCCAATGCTTGGGATGCAGAGACGAGTGGATTATGAGTTCAAGGCCAGCACAGTCCGCAAAGCAGTTCCATGCCAGCCAGAGCTACACAGTGAGACTCTGTCTCAAAAAAGAAAAGAGGAGGAGGAGGAGGAGGTAGAGGGGGAGGAGGTAAGAGATGAAACGAATACTTTAGCTCTTGAGTTTGCTTTCTGTTTTTGTTTCCCTCTTAGCCTCCAACAANGTTACTGTTACAGACCTCACGCCCTGAGCTTAATCAGTGTTCTGTAAGAGTAATCAATGTACTTTAAGAGAGAGGCTAAGGGAGGGGTGGGGGCCGACACTGGGATGGAAGGTCCTGTTCTTAGCTCAGACCCAACCAATGTAATGGCCCATTGTTAATCCACAAAGGAAATGGGTTTCAATTTGTTTACACAGAGACATCCCCCCACTCCGTAAAGAATTACCCCTNTAAAAATGTGACAGTTAACACCCAGCAAAAAATTCAAAGAGGAAAACGCTAACTTCTACCAACCCACACTGTAAATGGACACAGCGTTTGAGTCACAGAACGAACTCAGGTNTGCCAAACAGATGTTTGCTCATGTCCGTTCCCCTTTCTAGTCCCAGAGACTTGCCTCTGCTGCTGCTGCTTTTAAAGAGGCGTGGAAGCAAACTGAGAGATCAGAGATAGGAGGGATTAGGGGTAGAAAAGGGCAAGAGGAACAAAGTATCTAGAAAACAGTAATGAAGAAAAGGAGAGAGCAAGAAGAACCGAGGAGAAAAATACTCGTGAGCTTAACTATGTTCCTTGAGGGCGGGAATCACCTTCCCCTTCTCTCTCTCCAATTGCATGCACTTTGCAGGGGATGTTTGTTGCATTAGAATACAAGTATACATTACTGTACAAGTCAACCAAGAAAAAGAGAGGGAGACTCTGAGAAACTGAAACACTTTTTTTAGCCCTAGACCTTGTGTGAATTGGTCCCCCATTAGAAGAAGGCTTTACACAGACATTCGTGTTTTGGACCTAAGCGCATGCCCACCCTTCTTGTCCACCCATTCTGATTTCTCTATTTTGGCTTTGGTTTGTCTTTCCTTACCCTGTGGCCATTCACTTCGAAATCTCAGCTTCTATCTCCAGAGCATCTACCTGCCTTTGGCCACTTCCTGCCCATCAAGAGGTAACTGAGACACCATCCTTGGATTCAAGACATTGGCGGGCCAAAGCCTGGGTGTACGTGGGAAGCTGCAATGAAGAACCCCATCCAGTTGCGATGGATTTGGTAACTTGAGATTACCAAAGGGAATAAGCTTGGCAAATGTTCCAAACGTACAGCTTCACAACAAATGTTTTATTACCCATGTAACTTCATACACAGAAGAAGTATGACCCATTGTCATTTCATTGTTGTATGGCAGGCTACTTGTCCCTGGGTACCCGGACCACAGAGTTTCCACACCCTAAGCACACCACTTCTGGAAATCTGCCCGGCCTCTGTAAGCCGCTTCTCCCAGTCTCAGGAATGGACTCGCTGCTCCATACCTCATAGGAACCTGGAACTACCGGTAAGTACCTGATCTCCAAGTCAAAAAGATGGTACATGCAGTGATACCAAGCACCAAGGCATTCTCCATAGGGATGCCAGGCACTGGAGAAGCCAGAAAGCGTTCCCTGATGCCACTCTCAACTCAGCCCAAAGATCCTGGTACCATTTCCTGCTCCTCAATGGCTGGTAGTCCACACCCCCAGCACCAAAGTCTTAACATTTCTTGGCTGCAACCCAACAGACACCATTTCTTGAAAGCAAGGCACTACTTCATCATTTGCTGGATGAANCTTTGTGCTCTGCATAGTTTCCAGTGTAGTGACTTTTCCTATTTATCCAGGAAGAGCCAGAACAGCTTCAAGAGAAACATGATCATCTGGTTAAAGATGGAGAATGTTTCAGAGGTATAGGGTCTCCCCGCGCCCTCAAAGGCTCTAGAGGAACTAATAGAAACAGAGTCCCTGCTAATAGAAGGCTGCTTATTTCAAGCAATTTCACCCTCCCAGATGCCTTCACTGGACAGAAATTACTCTTAGAAACCAAAGACTGAGGGAAGGAAGGAAAAGAGGACCTTCCCCAGAGCAGTCCCACCTGACTCAAAAGCAACCAGTAGAGTAGGGTTGAGGAAGTGTGGGGAAGCAAAGCACAGTNGAGTCTTCTTGGAACTCTAAGCCAAGAATAGGAGGTCGGGAAGGAACAAGAGTCTGTTCTTCCAAGAGATGGCTGTTCCTGCCAACCAAAGGTCCCTTAGCAAGCTTCTGCCTGAGCTAATTGCCTTCGGGGACTCTGCAAAATCTTTGTCAAAGTCCCCAGGAACCTCTAGTGTGATAATTCTTGAGAGAAAGAGCCTGGGGATCATGAGTAGCAGACCCCAGGGTATGTGGTCAGAGCTACCTTCTCTGATCTCAGCCATCTGTCAAAGACCATGCACGCCATCCTCTTTCTGGCACTGTCCCCCTAGCCTACTCAGCAAAGGCCTCTTAGCTCCTTGATTCCCACCCAGATTCTTCACAAGTGTGCCTAGCACATGTGCAGAATCTATCTCAAGGGCAGGTTAGATGGCATCCTATGGAATGCTGAGCCTGATGAACTCCTCAGGAAAGTTGCCCTGTAACCAGTACTCACCTCCCCTTTCCTTTCCCTCTCTACCTCCACCACAGAAAATGTCTTCTGCTTCNATCAAACACTCCAGACTTTAGCCCACTAACAGCCTGGCAGCATGGCGCAGCAGCCACCTTCTGTCAGGAAACTATCGGAGACAGCCTCCAACGTGTAGAAGACTGCATAGCATACACCAGCTGCCTTGAGCTCCAGAATCATCATATGCACCCAACTTTTCCAATTAGATACCAGATATTCAAGGTAGGGCATCTCTTGTGCTGCAATTTGTGTAATAATTAATATAACAAAGGATCAAAGTTTAATAAGCACTCAGCTTCAATTTCACCACTTTTCTTGGAGAAAGAGCCATGGTGTTCTTCTCAAGGGGTCATCTGGCTCTGGATGACCCTCTTTCCCAGCTGGTAATTTACATCCAGTTAGTAGCTGACAATTCTCAGGTGTTAATCATACTCACATCAAAGTCTTTCTTAGAGGAAAAAAAACACAAAACATGAGGTGGGAAATCAGAAAGACTGTGCTGTGGTAGTGAGGGGGCTTCGGAAAAACAGAAACCAAGTGTCCTCCTGAACCTATGAGGGGGTCTGTCCCCACAAGACATGTGNGTGCCTTACCAGTCCTGAGTGTATTCAGCCAGAACCAATTGACTCTGGTACCTCATAATCCTCAAGAGAAAAACATGAGGTAATTGCTAACCATGACACAATTATAAGCTAACAATGGCGTTTTAGCAAGTACGGCAACTAAAAGAGGCAAAACTCCCACTTATCCACCAACGCTGTCTTCTTATTTCCTGTTCTCTGCAGCCACCTCTTCCTGTCTTCCTCCACTCTCTACCTATGAGTCCCTCTCAGTCATAGCTCATCTGCAGGTAAGCAACGCTCCCTAATCCCCCCCACACACACACGCACGCACTCACACACGCACACTCCCCTCCTCCAAACACCAAGGTACCAAGCCTGGGATAGACACACATCTTTAATGAAGTGAACAGAAACAAAGGCCAAGCAGCAGCAAATCGGACTGCTCCATCTTTGGACACTTGGTTTTTTTGTGTTTTATTTGGGTTTTTGGTTTTCTCTTTGGAAGACCTGATTCTTTTGTGAATCAAGTCTCTAGCCAGCAGGGTACAGAATACTTTCACATGGTATATGGAGTGCATTTCAAAACCACACATATCCTGACCAGGCATGTCCCAACACCCCAGTGTTTGAGCACTGTCCTTAGAAGAGAAGGAAGACTCCTCAAGAAAAGCAAAGGATCTGGCCTGTGGGTGCCCGCTTCAGACAGCACCACCGTTCCTGCCTGACTCTAAGCCTGGGACTCCCCACTTTCCATTCTTCAGAGTTAACTCTTTTGTAAGCACACAGCATACTACCGGAAGGTTGATCAAAGTTATGCAGAAGGCAATAAAAGGTAGAGACCCATGCACAGGAGAGGCTTGCCTTAACTCTAGGCAAGACCATTCACCCAGGTTGTTATGAGACTGGAAGTTCCAGCAGGTTCTGGATACATGCCTTAGAGGCCTCTGGAGGGCACAGAAGGCTCTGCTACCCCAGGCTTATAAAGCTGATTCCAGCAGAGCCTTTTATTCATCCCACCTGACACTCTCATCCCTGGGGTGGCACCAATGAGAGCAGAACCAGCTGGAGGGATTTGCCACCATATGTTCTACCCATACCCATGCATTACTCACCCAGTGACGCCAGCTACACATAGGCATGGGCTCCAGTCTAAACGGAGTCCTTTGGGGTGAATATGATCAAAATACATTACATACATGTATGAAAATGTCATAATGAAACCTATTCTGTAGAGTCAATATGTACTAATACAAATAAAATAAAATGAAAGGCAAAGCCAAGTCCTTTGGTAATTAACCAGGAAACTGATCACAGTTTCCAACACTTTACTTCTTAATACCCTGTCTTTCCCAGACCCCTGGGCCAATGCCCAACCAGAATAAGGAAGGTTGTATCCCTCAAGGAAAGAGAAAATAATCACTTTCTAACTAGGAGACAAGGTGGCTGAAGAAGGCCACCAGATTAACACCATCATTTCCTCCAAGGAGGCAGCGCTGGTGCGAGGGAGCCCATGGTACACACAGTCCCATTCTCTAGCAGACCAAGGCCTAGTCTGCTTGCAGTGGCTAGGAAGCAGGAGCTGAGCCCATTTGAATTCAAGGCGTCTCCCAGCCAGGCCCTGTCAGATTCTGCAGGTGCCACTCTGGAGGGTGGTAAGAGCCTCCCCTGGGGATCTTTGAGTCAACTTGACGCCTCTGCTCTGGGNAAAGCAGCCGTTACTGAACATGCTCTCTACACCCCACCTGTGCCATGTCCTAGGGCCTAACCTCTCTGTCCAGCTCTACTCTGGCCAGTCTCCATTTGCTCTCAAATGTCCTTCCTTCTTCCCGCTCCCCTTCCCATTGTCCAATAAAACCCACAAACCAACGATTACAGAACAGACTCTGGGTTTTCTTCTGGCTAAGACCATAAAATATAGCAGAAGCCATCTCTTTCCTTAGTGATGGGCCAGCACAATGCCACACATCCACTCCTCTTCCTTTCAGTGTTAAGAGGGACGGAAGGTAACTACTGTGCATTTTGAATGTGGAGCATAGGTAATGAAGTCGGGTTGCTGCTACAGAATTAGGGATTTGGCTCATTGCAGTCATTGGAAGATGCGAGTTTCTGTCAACCAGACATGCTGACTTGTCTGGGTCTAGCCTTCCTGTGGCATTTTCTTTTTAATGAAGTCAAGTTCAACATCTTAAATATCTCACTAGATATTATACAAAATTCCAAAAGTCATTCTCAAACAACCATTTTCCAACAATGCCAACTCAATGGGACACAACCAAAGCCTGTGTACGTCTTGGTGGTTGAGTTGAGGGGTGGAATGTTGAAAAGCTCAACGTCTCCATGCAAGAGTAGAATAACGAGTACTCAGAGAGAAAGAAATGTAAGGAATCCAAAGCTGTCTATGTTCAACTATGAGCTGGACTAAGTATCTTAAGGCCCCGATGTCTCCCCCACCACCTCCACCCCCCATAAGAAAGTATGACCCTCTCAAGAGTTAAGGACCATGTCTTACTCATCTTCCTAACCCTGGGGATGCCGAGGGTAGCGGTCAGTAGCTTTGCCTTGCCTGACACTCCTTGGATGCTGACAGCTGAGCTATCCTCATGTTCACCTCTGTCACCTTCCCAGACCACTCTCGTATCTGAAATGGCAATTCTTATTCAAGCCCCAAAGCTCTGCCCACTATCCAAAGTGGGGTCCTACTACCTGCCATCCCTGTGACACGAGTTGAAGCCTTGATCCCTAGAGCCAAGCACTAGTGTTCTAGAGCTGCAACTGAGTCACAGGTTTTCCACAGTCCCACTTGAGAGCCCTGCTGAAACCCGGAGTCTTGCACCCAAGAGTTCGTCCATAAGGCTGGTTCGTTCCGGTTCGTTTCCTCACTCTAGAGGAGCCATTTAGTCAGCACTCCGGCTTTGTCCTTTCACTTGCTCTCTTGTTTGACCTTTGCTCTTTTCCTCACACTCTATTCCTTCTTTTCTAGAAGAAATGCCTTGATTTGAACCCCTGGCCAACATCTGGCTCCCAGCTAAATGGTCCCCTCTGTCTCTGCCCTGGAGCTAGGATCTGCTTTGCTCCTGGGATGACATGGCCTCTTAGTTCTCAGTCCTCTTTCTCAAGTTTCTAGTGATGACAATTTGTTTAATTAAGATGGGGGATTGCTGTGCCCTTTGCCTTCCCAGCTGGCCCTACACTTAGCATTCAGTCCACTTCAACAAGAGGCTCTAACATCTTCCAGGCTCCCTTGCCAGCTGTCAGCGTAGCCACAAAGGGTCTGCGTAAAACAGTAAGCCCGACACACACGCATAACTTCCTTTCTGCATTGCCAAGAGAAACAAAAGGTAACCTCTGTGTGTGTGTGTGTGTGTTGGGGCAGGGGTTGTTCTATAATGGAGTTATTGCTAAAGAACTAGAGTTTTCATTTAATTATATTCTCTGTAAGAGTGGGTGATACAAGTTTCTGACAATGAGAAACAATTGTCTAGGATACATCCTACTTTCTATGGAATTTCATTCTTTTTTGGCGAGGGAAATTTACATTTCAAATACCCTGCTAGACACTACACAAGGTTCCAAAAACATTTTAAAAGAATTCCTTTCCAAAAAGTCAAAAATTTAGGGACGAGTCTCTCAATGAGAGGTTGGTCTACTGGGTGGCCATTGTCTGTGCCACATCTGGGACAAATCTAGGCACAGAACAGACTTCCCAGGGCCACTGCACCTGTCTGCTGCCCTGAGACTCATGTTCCAAGGGTATGCTCTCCTCAATAGGGACACCATCTCAAACCCACTCGACATCTTCCCAAGGAAGGGTGCAAATAGCCATGCTGTCGAAGGTCGAGTGAGACCTTCTACAGTGCTTTCATAGGAAGGACTTAGCCCATAGGGCTCTCAGCTCCCCCTTTTCTCTGGACCCTTCAGTCAGTCGGGCCTCTTGGGTATCCTTTGTTCATCCCTTACGGAAAAGTCCCTGAGTCTTTTATCTCTTCTTGTAAATAGGAGACAGAACTGCTCTCTATCAGTATTTACAAAAGAGACATTTAACATTTCACCCTGGGGTGGGGGTATAGAAGGTGGTGTTGAAAGGACTGGGGGTCGGGGGTGGGGTGGGTCCTCTTCCAACTCCATGTCATACACAATGTTTCTGCCACCAACTCAGCAGAGGCTGACAGAATGGAGCACAAATGATCCTACTGTTCCTCCTCTCCCATGCTCCTGCTCATCACTGAATTGCAGCCCACTCCTGACCTAGAGGAGGACAGCCTTGATATTGAGACTGAGCTATATATATACCATGGCAGGTCCCAGACACCAGGAGCTCACAAAAAAGCTCTCAGTTTCTATTTACACTAGGTTCCTGCTCAGTTTCCCAGAAACCACATAGAAATGAGGTGATATTTCTCTTCCTAAAGTGCCTGGCACATAGTAAGCACTCAGTAAATGTTAGCTATTAAATAAGGAGAGCCCCAGGGTGGGGCCACGGGTGGCGCACTGCGAAGAGGTGACAGAGGACCCGAGTGGTAACGAGCAGCTGAATTCTCAGCACATACACACAGAATAGACTCCTGTACTTAATATTACAGAACTGCAAGGAGTTTCAGCTCTTTAAAATGGAAAAAGAATGCCTTTTAGCCACAAGATAATGGTTACTAGAACCCCTTACTGTTTCTAGTCTCCAGGAGAATCTAAAGGTCTCCCCAAACCTGGCTAATCCACCTGGGACAAATGGCTAACTGAGGTGTCCATTAACATATCAAAGTGGACCTGGCCTCCAGGTTCTCCCAGCATCCCTCCGTCTCTACCAGTTCCAGGGTCCTTCTGGCTGGCATACCCCACCCCCTACCCTGACCTCTCCAACTGAACTTCCTTCTCTCCAATTCCTCTGGCCCCTGTATAACTCAGCCATTTTAGCTATGACCATCTGTTGGCCAGTCTCTCGGCCCAGGCTGCCCACTCGTGGTCAGCGGCTCCTCTCTTGCTCTCTCCCCTCTCCTCACATGGCCCAGCTCAGGTTCATGTTTACTCTGGACTCTCAGCTGTCTCTGCCTCTGGCTCCTCTCTCCCCTTTATCTACAATAAACCTTCTCCTTCACCATACCTAGGAGCAGTCATGTCCTTTCCTTTTTATTTCTTTTTTTCATTCAACAACCAAAACACCAAAATGTCACCTCTCAGTCTTCTGTCTTGAACAGCAACTTTCCAACTAGCCAGGTATAATGAAGACTTACTGAATTAACTCGGCATCTTCTGTGGAAAGAGGTCATTCTAGTGACNTCAAACCAAAAAAGCAGACATGCTTTTCAAGAAACATATTGATGCCAACAGAAGCAGAAGTGGGTTCCAGGATCCTCAGAATCCAGAATAAACGTGTCTCTTGTGCACCAAGGACTACCATGTTGCTTCAAGTCCCTTCCTCTCCCATCCCCACCCCCATCATGTTTCTTGAGGCAGAGAGACTGGAATCATCACCTCTATTGTCTAAGGCTCCCTGGATTGTCACTGGCCTTGCATTATTTCCTTCAATGCTAAACTGTCTGGTAAAGTCACCGTTCTGACCTTCTCTGCCTAGGACTGCCCGTGCCCCACGTGCCCTGAGGGCAGGAGCTTAGCACCTACGAGCAGATGAAGACTCATTGGACTCGGGGTGTCATTGGAGAACCAAGAGGACTCCCCCTAACTTCCAGCATGGTTACCTTTGTATAGGATACTGCCTCTCCCACCCCCAAAGGCCCCAGCATGCCTGACTGACTGAGCCAGCCTAAACTTGGCAACAACAACTAAAAAGTAAATTTGAAGCAAATTATAAAAACAAGAAAATCACAGCCTTCCCCACCCTTCACCCGCCCCACCCCCCAAAATAACTTGGAAAACTATGGAATCACAGGTAAAGGCACTGAGGGTTTTTTGAGCAGCGAATGGCTCCAGTTAGGACTGTGCTTTTTAAATAAGTGGTGGTAGGCAAAGGGGCTAGATGGGCAGGTGGAGTCTGGGGCCAAGGGCCAGGTACATGGGCCTAAATGGCTTCAAGCCTTCAAGATGGGAATGAGGCACCTAGGTAATGGTTCCAAAGAACTTACATGGACTTGGGGAAGTCTAAGGGAAGGGAGAACGTACTGTTAAACAGCTAGGTTGTTCCAAGCCCACTTCAGAGGCTAAATCTTCATGCAAATGGGAAAGGGGGACCAGCATTTAGCCTGTGCTTACCGCACAGTGATGAGCATGGTGGTATATGCAGAGCATGAGAAGACAAGAATTTGCATCTAGAGACTGCATAGAAAAGTGCCAAAGCAGGATTCATGCCTAGGTTGTGTTACCCTCATCCCCTCAAGTCCTTCATGTGTCTCTAGAGAGGCCAAAAGGACGAGTAAGCTGCAGGCAACAATGATCACGCTAACCACACTGAGGGACTCCAGGCAAAACCTTTAGATACGTGGGCAGGGGCCAGGAACAGAAGACCCAGATCTGGAAGGCAATGGCAGGGCTGTCATACTGGGATCCCCAGGCTCANNTAAGTCAAATCTCAGGGTCAATTCTCTGATCAGAGCCAGGAGGGATAGCCTCAAATTAAGACCCCATAATGAAGCACCAAGGAAGCCACAAGAGTTCAAGGAAAATCAGNAGGTAGTCATTTAACAGGAGTCCAAGGAGGGCAGCATAAAAAAAAACAGAAGTGGTCACCTCAGATCTCTTTCCGAGGATATGCTGGGGCCAGGGAACAAGGCCAGCAGCACCAGCAATCAGAAACACATTGCTTTCTCATCAATCTGATTCACCCGGATGATGGGGACAAACCAGTGAAACAGCCAAGTATGGATTCTTCTTTCGAGATATTCGGCAATCGGAGAACGAGGGGAGACCTGGGAAAGGAGAGCGAGGCGGAGAAGACATCTGCTTCGAGCCAGAACAATCGCACAACTCTTCATCACCTCAATGTTTGCTTCCTGGCCCTCGACAGACCACACTTTCAGTCTCCCGGGCTTAGAGCACCTTGCCTTTAACCCCAACTCCTTGCTGATTGCAATTTTGCAAACATCACCAGCCTATATTTGATCTCCAACATCATTCTAGAATCTGAGAAATCGTCTTGAAGTGACTCAGCATATGGTGGCAGGAGCCTCATGGAGCCAAAGGTCCATAAAACAGCTCTCAGTAGGAAAATGGCCTCTACTCAGCCCGTCACTTAGCCTCAACTCCCTTTTCTGCGCTATACTTGCCTGAGGAGAAGAGCGCTAAACCCAAGGGGTAGGATAGCTGTCTTTACTCAACGTCAACAACCGAGGGAAATCTTACCTCCGCACTCTTGGTCAAATTTTGTATCTATTCAGCTGGGATGCCTTTCTCTAAATTGCTAAAAGATCATGGGCTAGTGGGTGCTCTGCCTATACGTTCATGTTGAGAGAAAGGACAAGCCAATATCCTTCTACATGGTTCGAAAGCAGCGTCTCCCCAAGAGACACCATTTTCTCTCACTGGGGCCTGATCCCCAAGACTCTAGCTATTGTGGTTTTCTGCCCTGGATGAGGAAACCTATCCAGGAGAGCTCAGGCTGAACCCTCTATGGGCAAAGATGTAGTGGTCTTGGGTAGAAAAGATTAGCCTCGGAGGAAAGCACTGGATGAAAGAGGTCGAGACAATTTTGTTGAGTTGTGGGAACAAGCTTTGGGAGTTTCATCCTCAGTCCCAAACATCACCATTTGTACAATATCTACACAAATGATTTTAAATGCTCTATTAGTCTGAGCTAAAAGCCCTACTTGAATGAACCAGGCAACAAGAGGTTAAATTATGTGAAAACTCTTGTTTTTAAATGGAATTACATTCAGCTAAGAACCACTTGTGTAGGATATGCCTCAAATAGTGTTGCCATTTGTGGGGGGAGGGGTGCTTATATCCCTTGATGCCAAAGAATGCCTGAGACATTGTATAATGCGACTAGAATAATTGAGTTACTTGTTCATGACAAAGATCTCTAGCTGACTACTCAAAATTCTTCAGCAGCTGAGTGGGTTTGGAGTGAATTAACAAGGCTCTTTTAAAAGGTAATAATTTGGAGGTAGAACGCAAATATTACAATAGGATTTTGTGAAGCTCGGTGGATATTTTTTACTCCAAGAAGCGCTGTGCATTATTCTTCGTTGATACTGCTGGGGTGATTCAGAAGTACAAGTTAAAAAGTTAGCCAAGAGTCTTTTATACGAGTGCAGACGCACCACACCCCAGCCACACAACCCTAAGTCTCCTCAGGACCTGCCTTTACCTCCAGCCTTTGATAGCAATTTTGTGTGGTTCCTGCCAAACTGCCTCTCTTTGCTGCAGGGAGGGGCACCTCTGTGCTCGTGAGCTTGTGAACTCTGTGAACAGGGGGCCTATCCTTTATTATCATCCCAGCTGCTCCCCAGCAGGCAATAGTCAGAATCCGGAGCCCAGGAGATCTCGGCAGGCACTACTGGGAGATATAGAAAGCTAGAGTCAGCTAAGAGAAGGTAAAAACCAAGTCCAAACTCAGGAAGACGCATGCTTCCTCCGCGTAGCCAACCATTACTAAGGCGTGGCCCCCACCCATCTCTTCTGGGAAGATGAAGTGCAAGCCGAGAGAGTGCCCTTCTTATCCCTGCCTGGCTGGTTTGGGAGAGCTGGCTGAATCCCATCACTGGTAGCGAAAGTCACTGGGGAGTGGAGAGGAGAGTGAGAAAAAAGAGACCTGACACAGTCCAACGTGGCCTGACCCAGAAAGGCAGGTGAGAGAATGTTGCAAGGAGCAGAGTGCGGCCGTTTTCAAAAGAGCACAGTCAGGTAGAGAACAACAGCCAGGAAGGGGCCCCTGAGCTTCCGAGAAGTTGAGGTTTTCATTGTTTCTGGTGGGATGGGATNCGGAGGCAAGGACTTGGGGGCGGGGCCTAAAGGCCGCACGCTTCCAAAGCTGGCCCCAGAGAAACGTATAGGAGAGGCCCCTAGTTCAGACTGCAGCTGGGCTAGAATACAAGGGTTGTTAATACTCAGAAAGACAAAAAAAAACTTCTGGGCTGCTGTAAGAAGCCTTGACAGAAAGAATTTGAGGAGCGTGGGAGAAAGGGTATTCTTCCAAGCCTGGAGGCAAAATCGAAAAGAAAGGATGTAGATCACACACACCAGCCTGTGACCAGCCCACTCCAAGTCATTATGGGACACGGTTGTGATGCTCACTTCTCCACAATGAACACAAACTCAAAAAAAACAGTAATGCCGGCCCTCCTCATCAGATGGCAGTGTCACTTCCAAAGTGACCCTACCCATGGTCAGTCCAGGTCTCAGGGTCAGTCCATGGTAAACTAGTCACTAACATGGATGGTGAGCGCTTTTTTTCTTAGGGCTAAATTAAATGCAAAGGCTGTCTTTTAAGCTAAGGTTGCATCTTTTTGCTTCTTTTTCTAAGTGTCTTTTGCTAACCATGAGATGCTCATAATACACAGACCAGAGTTCATAGCTTTCCCTCTCATCTTTGTATAGAAAAAAATTGAAAAATGGTATTCCTACCACCACAATTTATTTTTATATTCCTGCTTTTAAAATTATTTGAGAGCCATAACTAAGGAACTAGTGTTTAAATCATTTCCAAAATACATACTTTTGGAAAGAATTTAAAAAAAAATCAAGTTATTTTTGAACATACAAAGAAGACTATTTCTGGGTAGGTAGCCTAGGCTAGCTTTTACAGCTTCATCCCAGTATATCAGTTGGGTTGTGACCTGTCTTTTCTGAGATGTAATGCAAACCTAATCCAAAAGGACAAAGCAGACACACCAGGGAACAGGTCTGTACTCAGACCTTCCCAGCAAAAATAACCCTTAGCATTTATCTTATCCACACTACCTAAGGCCTTTTCAAAGGGAACAGATTCACCCAAGACCTCACAAGCAGCTGACATCAGGGTCAAGAGAGAGAGAGACCTAACTTCATCTCAGTGCCTCCATGACCCCAACTGAGGGTTATACATGTCAGCCTCTTCCAAAGCAGGCAAGCCTTATGCCAAAGTGGCGGCCTTCACGCAGCATAATGGAAGNGGGGACCTGCCAGGGACTATGGATCCCCCCCGGGGTAGAGTGCACTTTCTCTTTGGATGGCTGCTTCTGTCATCCAATGCCTTCCTGACTGTATACTAATAGCTGCTGCTGCTACCACTCAGCCCTTCCCAAGAGCGGCTTCTTTCTAAGGGTCAGGTCCAAGGCCCAAGCTCTTAGAGTCCACCTCAGTCTTCACAATTGCAACAAAGCTTTCCTGCAGTGCACCCCCACACCCAGGCTCTGCACCCCAGGCACCTCAGGCATTGCATCTCCCTTCCTGCTTGATACCTCCCCAAGAAGTGGCATCTTGTCACTAGTCAACTCTACTTTGTGTGTGTCCCAATTCTCCAATACTGACACACAAATTCTCTTTGTAGTCTTTGAGACTAAAAGATCAGGAATTACAAGTATACCTGCAGGGCCCTATCCTCATGACCTTGCATCGTAACCAAAGGAACATGATGGGCAGGGTGCCATGATGGCTTTAGACAAGGAAAGGATTTGGGCCACTCTAAAGAAGGAGAGAAGACTAGGGAAAGCGTCACAGAGAAGACATTTGAGCTATGGCTTAGAGCTCCCTGCATCTAGAGATACAGAGAGGAATTGTTATACCCAGCTCTCCACCCCTTGCTATAGAATCAACCCTGGGTACAAAGCAGGAAGGACCCAGCAGCTAAAGCACAGGGCTGTGTAGTAGAACCGGGTAGCAAGCAATGGCTTCCTCCTTGCCAATTCAGGATAGAACCTCAGTTGATATTTTAGAGTTCTCTGTCCACTGACACAGATTTCATTATCAGGGTCTCATTTAAGTTACCCTGTCATTGTCTTCTTAGTTTGTAGAAGGATTTAGCTTTGTGAAGGTCATGCAAAGGTCGTGCCATGGAAGAAAAGCACAAAATACAGCTTATGAAACTCATGTTTTAACTGTTACATGAGCAAGTTCAGTGAGTTATAGTGTTATCCCATCAGCATTTGAAACATGCTACGGCCGCTCTGGTTATAGCATATGTAGTCACAGATCACGAACCTATGCTATCAAGAGTTTTCTAAAATCAAATGACAGATTTTAGCTGTCTTGGTCTAAAGAGTGTCCATGTGGGAATCAGGAAGACCTGGCTCGGCTCCAAACGCNAAGTATACCACCCCAAGTCACCATCTGCTTTACTTTCTAGTCTGTAGAATGGAAGCAGTTGCCTAGGGCAGGGAAAAAATGGAATAGATGGTTTCTAGGGGACCCTTCCAACTCTGCCATTTCCAGGACTAAATTCAAGGAATTCTTTTGTTGAGCAGAGGCCCAGTACATTCCCTTTATGCATATCCATCATGGTTATCATTGTGTCCAAAACACTGACTCCCCTTTCTCTCAGGAACTCTTAGTATTGGTAACACGTTGACTCAAAAATTGCTCTACTGCCAATAATCACAGTCCTGCCCCCACTTCAGCTGGGGGCTTGAGAAGCTAGCTAGCCGGGCCAGGAGAAATGAGAGAGGAGCAGCGAGGTCCCCAGACAAAGATCCACCTCAGGGTAAGGGGCTGGCTGCTTTGCTTCGAATTAGAAAACTAGAACCAAGCTGACAACTGTTGGCGTAAGCTTGCTGCGTA
>LZPO01027399.1:557261-573387 GCA_001675575.1 Neotoma lepida | reverse complement strand
TTTTTTCAAGCTTAGGAGAGCACTCAACCAAATGGTATTGAGCCCAGGGGTGAGAACACTGAACTCCCATGGGACATTCATGAGAGGCTCTATGGAAGAGATAACATTTGAACTATGCCCAGAGGAGATGAAACAGAAGGGGGAAGGTTTCCTAGTACTGTATCTGTGGGAGGGCAGAGTGTAGGACCAATCTAGAAAGTACGATACCAAGGCAGAGCCAGTTACCCCTAAATGAGCTCATCAGTCTGCCTGGAAGACCCATGCCACCAGGCAGTACCAAGCCTCGTTTGAGTAAAAGTCACGTTTAGACTTTTTTCTTCATAGAAATCCATACGAAGATTTTTTGAGGTAAAGTGATTCCTAAGGAGTCCTAATAAGAGGCAACTCCATGACCTCAACTCAACTTCTTGCCTAGGCATCTTTGGAGTCTTTGAACATTTTTTCATAGAAGTTACCAAGTGTAGCATGCTTCTATCACAGACCACACTCCTAAGAAGGCTACTACAAGCCTATCAACTTGCCCTAGAGCGTTCTAAAAATCACTTCGGTTCTTTTAGATTGTTTGCATAAGAGATTGTCTCCATGGAAGATGGTTATGACAGAGAGGTTTGAGTTGCTCATGGAAGACTGAGCNGAACTTGCTAGCCTGTCAGCTGACAGGGCAGAGTGTTGCAGGAAGACCACCCCCTACAGGGCCTGCTCTTACCACATCCTTCCTGCCTTTGAGCTCTTCAATCTCCTGGGCCCAAGCATGCAGAGCCTAAGCAATGCCATCACCAGGTCCTCTAGGCCTCCACTGGGAACCACTCCCACTGTTGTCCCCTGAAAGCAACAGCCCTTTCCCAAAAGTGTGTATGTGGACTTCCTATCCATTTCTTCTTATATCAAATGTTTGGGTAATCTGTTTAGGTCATATCTTTTGGCTGTTGTTAAAAAATACAGTAAGACATTCGTCTTAGGAAAAGCATTGCTCTCAGAGACAGAAAACAATAGCAAGGCATAAAATGAACTGGACGGCAATGAGAAGCGCCAAGAAGGAGAAAGAGGCAAAGAGAAGTGAACAGAGAGCCAACAAAGGAAATTACCTTGTAGGGAGAGAGCAAGTAGCCAGCTTGTGGCTAGGGGACAAGAGAAGTCAGGTCCAAAGGAGCCTGCCACATTGAGGGATAAAAATTGGGCTTGAGAGAGGTGTGAGAAAACTGGACTTTTGAGGCAACTTCCTAGAGTCAGACAGAAGCTGGGAGGTGGGGGAAAGAGCAGGTATGAAGGGAAATCCCCTAAAAGCAATCTCTCACTATGATATTAGTCATTTTGCCTTCCTGATTTCCTCCTCTCTCTGGTACCCTGAGATTATCTGCAATCTTCTGTGATCATTCTTGTCCCACAATTGCAAACACTGAACATAAAACTGAGATTCCANAAATCTTCTTTCCCAAATTAAAGCAATTTCTGCTCTGGACTTGACCAGAGGAAGACTTTACTTCATTTTGAATGCAAAAGCCACACCTCTGAGGCCAAGCTCCTCCCACTGAGCTGGGTCTATGAAAAAGCCAGGCACANAACTCTCCTTTCTCACCCAAAGGTTCTTAGGATCAAGAGCCATCGCCCCTGTGCTGACCTGACTCTGACTGATGCGCCATATCTGCCGTCCCTCCCTTATTTTGCTGTCTAAAACACACTACTGCCTTCTCTGGCCTGAATCTTCCGTTCTTCATCCTTTGAGTGACTAGACCTAATTTATCTGTCTCTTTAACGTATCAGTGAATTGTCTTTTTTGAGACTAAGGTTACTACTAGCTAAATTTGGTCCATCTAGACACGTAGAATCCTGGAAAAATATTGTCTTGGGATTTAGAAATAAAACCCAGGGATTAGAGATGGCTCAGTGGTCAAGAACACTTGCTGTTCTTGCAGAGAACCTGAGTTTGGTACCCAGTACCCCTATCAGGCAGCTCACAACTGCCTATAACTTCAGCTCCAGGGAGACCTGACACTCTTGGGACTCACATGGACACCAACACATGTATACATATGCAGACTCATGCACACATACACATAAATAAAAATAAATCTTAAAAAAAAAATCCCAGAGGGTAGAAAGCCACCAAGGATTAAGTAAAACTTATTCTGGAACAATTAAGATTTCTGTAATGGTTTCCCTGCCATAGAAAAATCTTCATAAGCTCTTTTATGGATTCACAAAATAAGTAAAGCTGCAATTCCAAAATGAAGAAAAAAAGAAATGGTCTAAACTTTTTATAGTCCCCCCTTTTATTGCTCAGTTGCCCCTTTGAACCCTGTTTTTGAGTTCTTACCAAGGAACTCCTTGTCATCTCTTCCCCCACCCCCAACGACACAATGACGCCATTCCTCTCACATATTCCGCAATGTATGTCCACACTGGGTCCCCTAGGTCTGAACATTGAAACCATTGCAAATTCAAGCCAACAGGTCTGATTGTAGTCACTCTTCTAGTTCCCATCTCCCACGCTAGTATGAAGTGACATTAGTCACCCAAGAGAATTGAGACCCTGCCCAGGCTAAAGGTGTGCCACTAACACCCCCATCTTCCAAATCACAGGTTCATAGAGCAGAGGGTCAGGGGTTTGGCCTAATTGCCCTCAGAAGGGCACTTTTTCAAATCTAGGTCTTGGCTGCCAAATTGTAGTCATTACTCTAAATTATCACCTATTTTTGTCTGGGAAAACACTGAGGGAAAGTGTCAAGGCAGCCATGCTCCACCCTCCTTATCCTCTATGTACAGTCCCCTTGGCCCTTTTTCCCCCAGCCCCAACACACACAGACCACAGCCTTGGCATCCCAACTAGCAGTAGCCCTGATCTGCACATATAGCGATCTCCTGCAAAGTACACAGAGGTGAAGTTGAAATGCAGCCTCCTTTAAGGCCTATATTTTTGGATTTTTTTTTTCTCTTCTGAAGTCACATGACCCTTACAGTTGCTTTTGCTGTATACTTGGTGGCCCCATTTTTACCACTAGAAAGTAAGTTCCTCGAGGGTAGGATCCATGTCTGATTCATTTCTGGGTCACCCTGCAGGGCTAACCAAACCCAGGGGATCCCCTGTGAGGCCTGCAGGAGGAGATGAGGGTAAGCGAGGCCCTAACTGTGGCACAAAATGCCAGGAAGCTGGGAGAAAAGTGAGATGAAAGTCTACTTCCTTCGAAGGCTGGCCATGCCCCTTCTCGTTCCTGCTTTCTCCCTACACACTCCTGAAAGACCTCTCTCTTGGGTGAGCTTCTGCCAACTGTCACCATGGGACAGAATCCCCTGGGGAGCCTTCAGCTGTTAACAGCTTAGAATGCTGCTGTTCCCAGGAGTCTCTGCACTGAAGGGCAGAGATGGCTTAGGGATGGGACATTGGAAGTAAGAATGGAAACTTCTGCTCCTAAAGGACATGTCCCCTGTTAGAGGGCTTAGGCGAGACAGGATGAATACAGCATTGTTTTGTTGTTGTTGTTGTTGTTGTTTTGTTATTTCTTAGTGGGAGGAGTCAGGTTTATTTAAGGCTGGCCCCAAGGAACATGGAGACAAGTTTTCCACCTCAAATCCCGGTGTTCAGGAGTNCTCAGAGGNGCAAAGAGCTGTGAATCATGCAACAGATGTACAGTAAGGTCATGGGCAACAACACCCTTGAAGCAACGACTCTTCTCTTCAAAATCAAATGTGGACTTCAAACCTTGCCCTCACAGGCCAGCATCTNTATTTTCAAATAAATACAGTGCTTCTGCAAATCAGTTCATAAGCCATGAAAAGGAGAATGGATCACAGAGACCTCTCTTTATGATTAGAATATGCCAAGTAGAAAAGATNAGCAGTTAAAGAACACACACATAAATTAAGAAAAATATTTTTAAAATAAAATAGAAGCAATACTTACACTGCCATATGCCCCNTATATACATAAATAAAAATAAGTATATATATTGTAATTAAAGTAAAANTAAGGGGCCTGAGAGATGGCTCAGTGGTTAAGAGAACTTACTACACTTGCAGGTGGCCCAAATATGGTACCCAGCATTCATGCTGTGTAGCACACAACTGCCTGTAACTCTCACTCCAGGGCATCCAATACTCCTTTCTGTCTTCCTTGGATAGCTGCACACATGCGCACATTCCCTCATGAGTATATACACATAATTAAAAAATAACACCTTTAAAAGATGCTTAAGATAAAAACTTCTACAGGGTTAGGGTATTGTATTTAAAAACAGGTCATTTACCGTACCTTAAGTGGCAGGTGCTGTCAGAATAGGAGACCNTTCCTCACTGTGTTACAGACAAATGAGGACAGAGTTGTGAGGGTGTGACCTCTGCCTAGGAAAAGCTCAGCTACTAGGAAATAATGGAGGGAGAAGTCCCGTGATTACAGATCCCGAAGCCTAAAGCTGCTCACTTACCCTCTATGTTCCCCACATANTCTCTGGTGGCCTGCTTCTGGGCTGCCTATTCATTGGCAAATCTCTGCTGGGCACCCAGGATGTGCATGCACTATGATTTGGCTCAGAGACATGACATGGCAGAGGCCAGTTCCTGGAGAGACTTAGAACCAAGAGATGTAGTCCTCTGGCATCATAGTGAGCAGATGGCCATGTACATAAAGGCACNCATGTCTGGTGTCAGGAGCACAGGAAGCTCCTTCTGCACTTTGAATACTTTGTCTCTGGTCACCTCATGCTGGCATTTGCCTGCTGCCGTGATGATGTTGAGAGGTGAGGCTGTGAAAAGCTGACAGTGCAGTTCTCCTGGGACTAGATCAGTTACCTCAAGAGAGAGTTCTATACTGAGGCAGCCTAAGTTCACACAGCATGCACTCACTTGTCATCCACTTTCTACCATGAGTCGAAACACAAAGTCTTTACCTGTACCATTCTTTTGGCTTTCTAAGTCTCTAGAACCCTGAGACAGTGAATCACTATTGTTTACAAATTACCCAGTCAAGAGATGGCTCAGTGCCTCAGAGCACTGACTGCCTTCCAAAGGACCTGGGTTCAATTCTCAGTGCCTAGACAACCACTGGAAACTCCAGTCCTAGGGAATCTGATGCCCTCTTCTAGCCTCCAAGGACATTGCACGCATGTAGTATACTGGCATACATGCAGGCAAAACACACAGAAATAATGTTTTTAACTACCCAGTCTCGGGTATTTTGTTATAGAAAACAGACTGAAACCACTCCTACTTCTTCTTGAGGGAGAAAACTGAAGAGTTAGAGGGCCACAGAGTAAGATATTTGCATTGATATACTAGGAATGCCAGGGAGGCAGCAATAAAAAAGAGAACATAGTGACCTAGGACCCAGTTTTTCAAAACATTACACAGAAAATTAAGCTCTACAGACTNNGGGCCATAAGCAGGTAGAGGTGTGTCGGGAAGAATCCTAAGATAGTCAAGATTCCTCTCCCTGGCACACACACCTGTATAATCAATCCCCTACCCTCAATGATGAGAAAGAAGTTTGAATACAATGCAATTCCGTGCCCTATCTTGCCACATATGTGAAAGAGATTTTGTAGATGTAGTCAAGACCCCAAATCAGCTGACTTGGAGTTAATCAATGTAAGGATTTTCCTGGGTGACCCTGACCTAATCACAAAAGTATTTTAACAAGAAGCAGGTGTTTTTGGAAGTCTGTGGAGACAAGCATCGGCAGGGATGGNCTTAAGGAAGCATCTTGTGCAGAAGGCTATGAACCAGAGATGGCAGGTTGCCTGTCACAGTTGGAATTAAATTCTGCTAAGAAGCAAAGAGCTTGGAAGACAACCTCTACCTGAGGAAACTGTAGTTGTGACCAAAACCTTGATTTCTCCCCGTGAGCCCCTCAGCAGAGGATATAACCTACCTGTGCTCCTGATCTGCATCAGATAAAAGCACAGAGGCTGTATCAAACTATGGCACTGGAGGTCACTAATTACATAGCAATCAAACAGCAATATGCTCGAAGGAGCAGAAGTGAAGAGCAGAAGCTGATATAAGCAATAGAGCCCTCGAGAAACTAGGTAGCAAGAAAACCTCCCAGTGTCAAGACTCCTGATAAAATCATGAAGCAGATTGAGTACCTAACGTGTGGCAGATGACTGGGGCCTACCTGGAATACCAAGTCCTGCAGAGGACCCCCACCCTTCTCCTCATGTGAAAACCCCCAAAGGATTAATATTATAGAATATTATTTTAAGGTGTGTTACTTTTGTTTATGTTGCATTTGTCTAACTCTGTGAAGCTGTGTTACTGTGCCTGTCTAAAACACCTGATGGCCTAATAAAGAACTGGCCAATAGCAAGGCAGGAGAAAGGATAGGCGGGGCTGGCAGGCAGAGACGATAAATAGAAGGAGAAAACTGGGAGGAGAGATCGAACAGCCAGAGAAGGAGCAGGACTCCAGGGGCCAGCCACCCAGCTACACAGCAAGCCACAGAGTAAGAGTAAAACTACAGAAGAGAATAAAAAAAGCCCAGAGGCAAAAGGTAGACAGGGATAATTTAAGAAAAGTTGGCTAGCAACAAACCACACTAAGGCCGGGTATTCATAATTAAGAATAGACTTCTGTGAGTGATTTATTTGGGAGCTGGGTGGCGAGCCCTCCAAAAGAGTAAAAAGCCCCAACAACAGATTAAACCCAAAGTCCTCCCTAGAGGATGGGAGTGGTGGTGCCCAAGGAGCCCCCTTGACTGGAGCCCCAGCTGCTGCCCAATAAGCACTGGGGAAAGGGACTGAGGCTGAGCCAAGAGCAGCAAATGCTTCCCTGCTATCCCAGGAAATGCAATTACAGAATTGTTTTCTAGAACTTTGCTTGCTCCTGGTTCACAGTTCTTTCAGAGGATTGAAAATTTTACTCACAGCTAGTTTTTTCTCTTCCTTCTTTACTCTCTCCCTTCTCTTCTCTCCCTCCCTCTCCCTTCCCTTTTAGAAGACTCATGGGAGGTTTTATAGCTAGTGAATCATTTCAACGTTTGAATCTTTTTAAAAGGGTTCAGAGGAACTTTTTTTTAAACATTAGGAATAATCAAAAGTTACATAAGATGCACAGGGAAAATACCTTTAAAAAGAAAATCTTCCACCTCTTCTTTTTCCATGATCTCAAAGGCCCTAAGTCTTCACTAGGAAAAAAAAAAAAAAAACATTGTTAATGTCAAACTTGATGAAATTTTGAAGTAGACTGAACAAGAGAATGCTGAGCACGCATTCTATGGGAGAAGACCAGCATGACATTACTGTCACATCTGTACCTGGAAGCACACTACAGGCCTACAGAGACAAGCGCACAGAAGAACCACATGTGGATGAAGAAGCCGGAGAAACCAGGAAGTGTTACTGCCTGGGCGAATTTTTGTCAACCAAACCCAAGGAGGCCGGACTGCAGCCTGAACCCTTGAAGCAAGAGTGATCTTCCCGAGAGGTAAAAAAATGAGACAAGATGGCTGGAAGAGGGCAGGTGCACATTTAAGAAAATTGGAAGAGTCTGGATATGTTTGTGTGGCAATACGCCAGTTGGGGAAGAAAGGGACATGTTTAGAAAAAGCCACTAATGGGGAGGCTTTAATTGTGAAAATCCAGGCCTTTCCTGTAGCAAGGAAAGCTGCTAAGGGCTTTTGGAGTGAACANAAGCAAAAGTTTCATGATGATTCACAGTATTTAGGTTGTTTGCACCGTTGAGGACCTGATGGAAGTCTATGACAAAAGTGACAAGGTTGCACCAGGCAATGTAAGTGGGAAACTTACATTAGGGATGTCACTCGAGGGAATCTAATACAATGAGCCTTCAAAGGTTTTGGTGGGAACCTCGTTGTTTGGAAGGGGAACTACTAGCCTCAGGCAGCCTTTTTGCATAATTATGGTGGACTTAACACCATGATGTTCTTGGAGAATTCATGACTGAGAATTTCTGAAAATAAAATATGAGTCACCTCCATGACAAAGCATTTCGACAGTGAAGAGCGTACTCCAGGTGAAGTGTGATACAATCTTAAAGATGCCCCTTGGGTACAAACTGGCAACAAAAGATGCAGCTGTGGCCCAGAGGTCTATAGGAGGATATCACATATCTACTGGTCCCCAGGTAAGCTGCCAGTTCTTGGGTGGCCTCAATTTCCTCCTCATGGGAATAATACCTCAAAAGAGGAGCATCCTGAGATGTGGTTAGCTTCAAAACTAGTCAAGTGTCCACTCATATCTTTTTACATTGTTTTGGCCTCTTCTCTGCAAATCCTGTGAACTTGAGCAATAACCTGATGCCTTGTACCCAGATACTAGGGAAATGGCAGTGGAGGCAACAAGGGTAAGGGTGGCGACCCACTGAGTCCCTCCGGGTAGCAGGAGCTCCGCCACAAACCAGAGGAGTGTATGGGATTACCTGACTTAAGCAAGGTTCACTCTCCTCTCCTTGCTTTAAATGAGAAGATTGGTGGGAGGAGAGAGCAGGAAGGAAAATGGAAACGGGGTAAGAAACGGGTGGGACGTAGCCCTGGATGCAGGTTCAATCCCAGCACTTGGGAGACAGAGACAGGCAGATCTCTGTCCCTTCAAGGCTAGCCTGGTCTATGCAGCTAGTTCCAGGCCAGCCAGAACTACATAGTGAGAACCTGTCTCAATATAAAATAAAATGCAATTCCCATCCTACCCCACCCCCACCCCGAGGAGGAGGAAGGGATGCTGCCCCTCACTGTCTACTCCAGAGAGAGAGACAGAGACAGAGACAGAGACAGAGACAGACCCTCTGTATCCTCATGTAAACTGTTCCCAGCTGAGCCATACCAGCAGTGACAGTGAGTGGGGAACAAGGGAAAAGGACCCTGCTACCCTGAAGCTGTCTTCTCTAGTCCCCACAAGTCAGTCTTATACTCCTGACTCANCACCCTGGTCAGAGGGACATGTTCTGGAAATGATCCCTGCCTTCCCTGTGACAAACCTGAGCCCATTTGGAAGCAAGGATATGATGATTATATTGTGTCCCCCATAATATTGTGCACCCTAATAAAACTTATCTGGGGTCAGAGAACAGAACAATCACTAAATAGACATAGAGGCCAGAAAATGGTGGCACACATGCCTTTAATCCTAGCATTCCGGAGGCAGAGATCCATCCAGATTTCTGTGAGTTCAAGGCCAAAATGGAAACAGAGCCAGGCATGGTGGTACACACCTTTAATCCCAGGACTATGTCTTGCTTGGGAAAGATACATGCCTTTAATCCCAGGAAGTGATGGCAGGAAACAGAAAGGTATATAAGGCGTGAGAACCAGAAACTAGAGGCCTCTTAAGCTTTCAGGCTTTGAGCAGCAGTTCAGCTGAGATCCATTCCGGTGAGGACTCAGAAGTCTGCAGTCTGAGGAGACAAGATCAGCTGAGGAGTTGGTAAGGTGAGGTTGGCTGTGCTCTGTCTCTCTGACCATTCAGAATTTACCTAATAACTGGCTCCTGAGTTTTTAATTAACAAGACCATTTAAGATTCATCTTACACAAGAACGAGTGAGGGGATGGGTTAAAGGACTAAAAGGGCAGGTGAAAAGTTGGGAAGACTGGACAGGTCAGGTGCAGCAACACCTAAACAGTGACTCAAACTGCAGGACAAACTACAGGGAGCAAGGCAAATGCTTGGGGAAAGCACCTAGTGATGCTAGGTTTCGATTTCTTAAGCTAATGTGCTGGCTCGTTTTATATCAACTTGACACAAACCAGAGTCATAGGGGAGAAGGGAACCCCAATTAGGAAAACACCTCCATACGTTCTGGCTGTAAGGCATTTTTCTTAATTAGTGACGATGGGTGAGGACTCAGCTCACTGTGGATGGTGCCATCCCCAGCCTGGTGGTCCTGAGTTCTATAAGAAAGCAAGCTGAGCAAGCCAAGGGGAGCAAGCCAGCAAGGAGCTCCCTTCCATGGCCTCTGCATCAGCTCCTGCCTCCAGGTTCCTGCACTACTTGAGTTCTTGTCTTGACTTCCTTCCATGATGAACAGTGATGTGGAAGTATAAGCCAATAAACCCTTTACTCCTCCAAGTTACTTTGGTCATGGTGTTTCATCACAGCAATAGGAACCCTAACTAGGACAGATAACTTTGTGAATGTCTTAGTTTGGGGAGAAGGAATAAGTACTTGCTTGAATTATGCTCCCAAGGCATGCGCGCGCGCGCGCGCGCACACACACACACACACACACACACACAGGACTTGAGCCTAGCTTCCCAGCAGGCATCTTCCTGTCTTGTCAATCTCCAGGCCTCGATATTGATTGCACGTTCTCCCTTCCGCTGACACCATTACAACCAGTGTATGACTTAGGAAAATACAGTGACTTTATTGGCATAAGGATGGAACATAGTCAGATTCCTAATGGCTGTCATTAGTGAAGAGAGCAGAACCTACACTCAGGAGACCTAGACCTTGGTCTGCAATCTACTGGCCAATACCTGGAGAAAAACCAGGTGACCCCTGAGTCTCAGTCTCCTTGTCTATCAAGAGTGGCAACACTTAGTGCCCAGGCCTATTGAGTTGTCCTGAGGATAGTAGGAAAAGCAATGCACAGAGCACCCTTGCTGGCACATGGCAACTTCCCAGCCATCACTAAATGGCTAGAGTTCTATCCTTCCTACCTTCAACCTCTGTTCCAGGATTCGGTGCCCTAGTGTTTCTTCAATGTAGAAAGAGAAGAGGGAGTTCAGAGAAAGCAGGGAGAAGGGTCCTAAACTAGACACTTTCATGCCCCCCCCCAAATCCACACATTGATACTACCCAATGTGATGGTATTGGANGATGGTGAGTTTTGTAAGTAACTCAGTCACGAAGGGGGAGCCCTTCTAAATGAGATGGATGTCCTTGCAAGAAGAAAGTCCAGAGAGATTTTCAGTTGTCTCTCCGCCTTCCGAACGCCAAGACCGTAAGGAGTAAATGATTGCTGGCTAAGACATCCAGTCTGCAATCATCTGCAACATCAATCTGACCTACTACCACAGGATATACTCTTGTAAAGAACTGGGTCCTGGGGTTAGAGAAAAGGATCAGTGGTTAAGCACACTTACTGCTCTCACAGAGGCTCTGGGTTAATTTCCCAGCACCCACATGGTTGGGGTCACAACTGTTGCAACATCTAGAGAANTGGTTCTCAACCTGTGGGTCGTGACCCTACTTGGAGTCACATATCAGATATTTACATTACAATTCATAACAGTAGCATAATTACAGTTAAGTAGCAATGAAAATAATTTTATGATTGGGATCACTACAACATGAGGAACTGTATTAAAGAGTCACAGCATTAAGAAGGTTGAGAACCACTGTTCTAGAGGATCCAACACCCTCGTCTAACTTCTGCAGGCTCCTCAGACACACACATTAAATAAACAACCTTTAAAAAAAGAAATCTCCTTAGCAAAGGGCCTCAAATTCCTCTACTCTTTTCAACTTTAAATTTTATTTTTATTATTTATGTGTATGTGTGTGGATATATACACATGAGTGCAGATGCCCTTCAAGGCCAGAGATGTCAGATCCCCCTGGAGCTGGAGTTACAGGCAGTTTGAGCCCCTCAACATGGATGCTGGGAACCGAATTCAGGTCCTCTGCAAGAGTAGTATGTGCTCTTAACTGATGACCCATATCTCCAACCCTCTTATGGGGCTGGGGTCCNCAGCCTACCGTGTATGCTGAGACCGTGCTTAGTGGGCAAGGGAACCATAATAGACACTGAAGCATGTTGTAGAGTTCACAAAACCTAAAGAACACTTTGAACTTGCTTACTTCTGTCTGTTCTTCCTAGAAGGGAGAAGCAGTCAAAGCTGTTTTCAGGAAGTCGAAGCTCCAGAAGCAAGCTGGGAAGTACTCTGGGATTCCGAGGCCCCAGAAGCAGGCTGGGAAGTACCCTCTGGGGTTCCAAGACCCCTATTTCTTGGGAAATAGACCTGCAGGGGTGAATCCTAAGGTTTTGGTCCAAATTTCTGCTATTCCACACTTCTGGTTTTAGCCACTTTAGCACATGGCAGACAGATATATACACATGGTATTAAGAATGAACATCTTGTTTCAAGTTTCTACCCAGAAAAGATAGAAAATTTGGAACTACACACGCCTAACAACAGACACCACCAGGTCTGGATATACAAGGTTCCCAAATATAGGCTTTCATGAGCGGACCTCCATCATTAAAAGCCCTAGGGAAGCCTGACCAGAAGAGGTGATTCTGAGTGTGTTCTGGACCTCCAGTTCCCACCAAATAGAGGGTGTGTACTGCACTCTGTTTCTCTTATTACAACTCTCAGAACCAAGCACAGAAAAAGCAACTTGCCGGGGCTCTGAGAAGGGAATGAAAGCATTGGANAGGGGAGAGACACCCCACTTTCACTCCCGACCATTGCGACGGTCATGAGTGTCTTAGAATTTTTCTCCTGGCTTTGACCAGGGGTAGGCCGAATGGTGCAACTGCATGCTGCCTGCCACAACCACCTAAGAAACAGCCCAGCTTTCTGTCCAAGGGGCCTGCAGAAGAGACCCAGGTAGAGCTGAGGATATACTTGAGTAGTACAGAACTTGTCTAACATGTATATGGCCTCAGGTTTAATTCCTAATGCCAAAAAATAAAAATAAAGAGGCAAGCCAGAGAGTATAAGAAAAATCTTTGTCATTTTTTGTTTTTTTTCCTCTCTCCACTAAACCCTGAGGCNGCATGCAGCCCCCAAACTGCCCTGTNATCACTAAGACATCACCTTAGGTACAAAAACCCCCAAGAGAAAAATTACCCCTCTAAATAAAGTCATAAAAAGGACNCATGNGATGAAGAGGGTGGATGAGTTCTCATTTTTCTTCCAGAATTTTTTAAATTATGAGTTCATGTGTTTGTGTCTAGGTATGTGCAGGAGCATGCAGGTGCATGCAGAGGCCAGAGGCATTGGCTCCCCTTAAAGCTGGAGTTACAGGCAGTTGTAAGCTGCCCANTGTGTGTACTGAGAATCAAACTCAGGTCCTCTGTAAGAGCTGTGTGTGCTCTTAACCTCTGAGCCATATCCCAGCTCCACGTCCTCATAGTTCCCTCTTACCACTTTGCTTTGAGGGCAGCCCAAGTGGTGTGACAGCCCTGGGCTCCATCTGTTAAGAAAAACCCATCTTTATGGGCGGAAAACCACAGATAGGGCTCGGGGTGTGGTAGGGGCTGAAGAATGTGAAGGAGGAGACTGGAGAGATAGTTCAGTGGTTAAGAGCCCTTGCTTGCTTCTCCATTGTGAGGCCTGGAGCTTGGATCCCAGCACCCAGGTTGGGCAGATCATAAATGCCTATCACTACAGCTCCAGGGGTGATGCCTTCTTCTGGCCTCTGTGGGCATACACTCACACATGCATGTATACACATGCATATGCACACACACATACACACACACACACGAGAGAGAGAGAGAGAGAGAGAGAGAGAGAGAGAGAGAATCTGCATAGGAAAGGCAGAAGATAGCATGTGAAACTCAAGTCATCTACTTAACCTCCAATTTGCACATGTAACACACTCAAATAGCACACCAAAGTCTTTGAAAATGAGAGAGTGATATTAGAGCCACTGGTAGTGAATATGATAATGCACACTTATAATCCCTGTACTCAGGAGTTTGAGGCAGAGGGATCACAAGTCAGAGGCCAGTCTGAACTAGCAAAACCTTGCCTCAAAAAACAGAACAGTAAAGAATAAAGAACTTTCAATGTGAGCATAACGGAGCAGAATGCCTGCTAAAGCAAAATGAAACAAATATCAGGATTTTANCAAGACCCAAGTCTCATAGCATGCTATCCAAAATACCCAGGCTACAAGTCTCTGGAATGACAAGGACCAGGGATATTCCTAAAAACATTCCTAAAGAAGAAAGATCATATGAGAATCATTAAGCCTATTATAACAGCTATTATAACCATTCCTTTTGAAGTAAAAGTAAATGAATTGAAAGATAGTAAAGACGTCAGACTTTAAGAGAACCAAATGAACATTTTGTAACTATGAAATGCAATATCTGAGATTTTTAAAACCCAAACAATTCAGTGGATCATAGAACATCGATTTCTATGATCTCAGTATTGATGCTGAGACAGATAGGTCAAGAGTTCAAGGCCAAGCTGAATGAGCTACAGAGAGTCCAGACTGGGAGAGCAGGATACAAATAACAGAAGAAACCAGTATACTGGAAGGAAGTCAACACCAAACATCCACCCTACAAGCAGAATGAGAAGAGAGCCTTAGTGCTATATGAGATGATGTCAAACAATGGTCAGGTCCTCAGAGTCCGTGAAGGGGATGAAACAGCCATTGATAGAGAAAACATATTTGAAAAATAATGGCTGAAAACTTTTCCACATTCTGTGAAAGGCCTAGTTCAAGTAATTCTACAAATACTTAAAGAAAAAAGAAATAAAACTTAAACATCCTACCACTTCCTAGCACCTTACCTGCTTCCTTACCCANCTGGGCCCTGAGAACATGTTTGTGANCCTGAGAGAGGGAAAGAAAGAATCAGACCCCTCATAGTGAATGCNGCTTCTCTAACTCAAGTGTGAGAGTCATGAAAACAGTTTCCGGGGCAAGAGAGTTAGCTGTTAAGAACACATATTGCTCTTCCCAAGAACCAGAATATGTTTCCCAGCGCCAGCAACAGGCAGCTCAAAACTGCCAGGAACTCCAGCTCTGGGGATCCTATGCACCCTCCCCCTGAAAGATAAAAGAAACCAAAAGTCCAATTTTCTGGAAAATATTCTAAAGTAAGGTAATTGCAGTTCAGAAAGACTATATGTTCTCTCTCATATACAGAATCCTGTCTTTTAATTTGTATGTGTATGTTCCTCTGCGTGTGTATGTGTGTATGTGTGTCTCCGTCTCTNTGNGTGTGTGTGTTTATGTGGGAGTAAGTGTGAGTAGAAGTCAAGAAAGTAGAGAGGGGCCCATGAGAGGAGAAAAGGAAGAGAGTAGAGACATAATTGAAGTAATATAAAATTGGAAGGAGGAATTCTGGANGCGGAAGGGTACAAGAAGGGTCAGGGNTGGGGAGAGAGAGAGGAGCAGGTAGAGGACAAGGGGCCAACCAAAACTAAGTGTGTATTAAAATGCCAAAAGGTGACCTGTTGCTTTATATGTTGTCAAGTATGCTCTTGAAAAAAGCAAAGTTCCTCTGTCAGGGTCTCAATTCCTTATCTGAAAAAATAAGCTCAGGATTAAAGCAAATGTTCTTTAGTTCAAACATTTCAACCCTCATCGGCTCTCGTGTGGAGTTCTGATGAAACAAATTCAGAGCCCGGTGCTAAGGCCTTTTCTGCCAAGAGCCTTAAAAACCTGCATAATGGTGCAAATGACTAAAATGAAAACAGTTATGGAACAAAACCCCAAAAAGGAGGTTCCTGGAAACCAGCAGCGTGGGTGTGCACTTTGAGCAGCTTACTGCAGAGTCCTGCACACTGTGGGAAGCCTAGAACCCAAGAACAGGGCAGGAAGCTCTGTTGAAAACTTTTCCCTCTCAGTAAGTGCAGTTCCAATTTCTCCATGTTTTGAAGATACTAAAAAACGGAATACCTTGTAGAGTCCCATTCTGAGTTGGATGCCAAGTCTGCAAGAGTATTTTAATTTCCCTCTGTCTGTACTAACTCCATTTGGATCGCTTCTTACACTCTACAGAAGCATTCCCTGAGCCTTGTACTACCTCATCCTCTCAATGTGGTAGCAATCATGTGTCTCCTCAGAGGAAGCAGTCTGAGTCAGGGTGGAGGGTTTTACTCTGGAAGACCATCCAGGACAAAGCTGGAGAAAGCCAGTTCTTCTGGCTTCCAATTATGTCTTGTTTTCAACACCAAGATCGGGAGTCCTGAGTCCTTCAGCCAAGCTGTGAGTCGCAGCCATGGGCCAGGGACCAATCATCTCACATCTGAAGAGCCAGATGAGGTAGACTCAGGTCATCTCTGCTCCTTCCTCCAGAGAGCAGCATGATTTGAAGCCAGCTCCAAGAGTTCTCCATCCTTTTCCATCTTATTTGTCCCATCCAGGGTCCTTGAAGGAACTCCCAAACACAAATGTTCTGGGTTCCCACACCCTATGGATAAAATATCTTTCCTCTTCCCTCTTTGATACTGGAGAATGCCCTGGGGCTTAAGTCAGGTTGGTG
>LZPO01027399.1:542523-554293 GCA_001675575.1 Neotoma lepida | reverse complement strand
CTTCACCAAGTGCTTGGATTCCAAGTATGCATCACCATGTCCAGCTCTAGGCTTTGGCCTGTGTTAAATGACTCACAAAGGGTAAAACAAAGAGAGNTGTGTAGATAAAATGAACCTGTCACTTTTCTTTTTAACTCCTTTTTGTTCTAAATAGATGACAGATGACACAATGACTCAGAGTTAACANAGTCTTTGTGTTTTTGTATTTTAGGAAAGACTTTGTATTTCCTACTCTCCCAAGACCACACCTCATCTCACACTGTGCTGCTTCAGCTCTGGGTGTTAAGGTCTTGTCTCTTTTGTGAATCCTGGTTTGCGCTATCTGTCCCCTTTCTGTTGAGCAATCAGTCACCAAAGCCTGTTAATCATANTCAGAGATCCCACAGACCCATGAACAACTCATGAACCTTTTAGAGCCATTTCCAGGTGCAAGCCACCATCACCACAGCAACCCCCAGCTAAAAGGACTCCCCACATCTTGCCCTACCCCCTCCAATCCACTCTCCACCCCGAGGCCCATGATTATGATTATACAGCACATTATTGTATAGAGTCATGCCAAAATCCACTCTCCCTCATTTTTATTATTACTTTTTTTTAAAGATTTTTTTTTATTTATTATGTGTACAGAGAGGGTGCCAGATCTCATTACAGATGGTTGTGAGCCACCATGTGGTTGCTGGGGATTGAACTCAGGACCTCTGGAAGAACAGTCAGTGCTCTTAACCTCTGAGCCACCTCTCCAGCCCCTATTACTTTGTTTTTAAACAGTGCTGGGGATTGAACTGAGCCAGGCTCTTGTACTTGTTAGGATGGGCCTACCCTCCCTAAATTTCCCTATCAATTTTATTAGAAATAATAATGTACAAAGTTTGAAATATCCTCTACCCTCTCCTTGAGGCTAGATGTGAGCCAGTGACTAAATTTATGCCAATAAGGGGAAATATCACACGTGACATTTAAGAAGTCTACTTTGAGGAACAGAACATGTCCTTGGCCCTCCTTGTCCTTTCTGCTGGAGTGTGAGACATCTGAAGCCTCCCTTCCATAACGGATTAGGAGCTGAGGTGCTAAGAATATTGGAACATCGGGGCAGGAGACTGGGAACCTAGAAGCCAGGGCTAAGGACTAGCTTCTGGTGGGCTTCAATGACATGAAAAACATCTGGTATCTTGTTTAAGCTCCATTTTCCTGTTATATATCAGCAAGCCTAATTCAGGATAAAGGAAAAGGCAAGCAGGATTCAGACACACAAAGGAGTGGGAGTGCAGGTTTTTTCTGAGGGTGAAGAAGCATTAAGAGGAGAATGGAATGCTGTGGGCATGAGGGAGACATGAACGTGTGAGAGGTGGTTGAACACCAGGCTAGTGAGCTTTGACTTCATTCCATGGCAGACAATCAATGCAGAACTTCCTCTCAGACAGGGCTGCCCAAGGTCACCCAGCAATCCTGAATCATCTCACAGTTCTAGGCAGCCTCTGGAAGAACTTGGAACAGAAATGGGATTGGAGGTTTTGCTCTTTGACTCAGGCAGAGTGCTGGACTGTGCTGCCAGCTCCCATTCCCACTCTCACACCTCCAAGAGGAGACTTCAGAGTCTGCCAGCAAGCTAAGGATCCAGACCTACCACTAATTCAGAGGACCCTTCTAGGCCCCTGCTTAGCCATACTTGGGAGGCTTAGTAGCCAGGGCCTATTTAACTCGGCCGTGAGTTCAGTATGCCAAGCGCCGTTTGGTTGCTTTATGTTACCTAATACTCTGCTCTGTGAAGCCTGATGGTATCACCACCCTGTGGTATGGGTGAAGAAGTCAAATCTCCAAGAAATGAAACCATTTACCCAACTCTACCCAACTGATGGTAAAGCTGAGGTACAAAACCATGTTTGTTGTACCCCAAGGACAACCTCTTCATATCACATCCTAGCAACTTCTCAAGCCCTGCCAAAGCACCAGAGTCTTGTCACTGTTCAAACTGCCAATTAAGAAAGCATTCAGGCTCAACAATCATAATATTAATTGCAACTTTTCCCATAAACTCCAAGCTCTGAATGCTTACCTGAGTTGCTGTGCTGACCAGAACAAAGGCCTCCTGCCAGATTCCAGCTCTGTGTGCCCCCTACAGCCAAGACCAGCATCCCATCCTGCAATTATAGCATCCCCACCCTGGCCTAGCATTAGCTAGTCATGGGGCTGGGCTGTCAGAGTCCTCCCAGTCTAGGTTGTAGAGGTCACAAATTCCAACAGGCTGTTCCATGGAATTAGGGACACTCCGTTCCTCACGTCCTGTTGTGGGAGACAGGGAGGTCCTTGTGCTCACAAATAAGCACTAGGGGGACCAGGGATGTTAAACACACAGGCTTATTCCTTCAAAGGAAGGGATGCATTACCTGTTATCCACCCTAAATGCTAGGAGAAGACATGGCGACCTCTGTGCTATCTGTTGTGGAGGCCACACCCAATCTTCCTTCAGACCCTTATTGTGAGCTTGTCAATCTATAGAACCCATCTTTATGGAAGGTGTCACATGTAGTCAATCTACAGAACCCATCTTTATGGAAGGTGTCACATGTAGTCAATCTACAGAACCCATCTTTATGGAAGGTGTCACATGTAGTCAATCTATAGAACCCATCTTCAGGGAAGATGTCACATATACTTTACAAAGAATTTCAAAGAAGTTACATCTTAAGCTTTGTTTTGCACATGGAATTGAGTTAATTATCACCAGGAAAAGTTTCACTAAATCATGCTTTGCTTAAATATACATAAAATAAATAACTCAGGGGCAGACTCCTGAAGTTTGAATCAACACCGGCTACTTAGTCATCTTGAACCAACTACCTTCTTGCCTAGATCACTACTCTGATGTCTATGTTGGTCACAGAGACCCCAGCATAGTCTGTGGCTATCATAGCTAGAATGTATTTGTTATTCATTATTTGAGCCGAAAGTCTCAGGAAATAAGTGGTTATTGGAAATGAAAATTTTCTTGTTACCAACATTTGAAAAGTTGAGTTGCATTCTGCTAAGCTTCCAGGGGGCATCTTTCCAATAATGTGGTACGTCCAGCGTTCTAACATGAACCACATATTCCCCCAAGATCATTTTCCTGCCTTCTTCTGGAATGTCCACAGGAAAGACCCTGAAAAGCCAAAGGGAGTGGATGGAACCTTCTTACACAAATGGCCTCCAATTAGTAAGGGACAGCTTTTGCCAGGCTCTGCCTGAGTTGTCAGCTGTCCACATCATTTATGTCTGTCTCAGCCACCCTTCCATCCACTAAATTCTTCATGTTCCTTTTCAGGCTTACCTTAATTAAGTGTCTCAGTCTAATATCCTCCCCCTAAATCAGAGTAAAGTCAAAATGTGTTCATGTTTTATATTATAAATATGTTGGACTTAACCTAAGTTCNAGCAGATTTTAATTTGTTAATAGAATATTTATTCATTCCCTTATAGCCAATATTCCCATTCTCAGAAGCAACTCTTAAAGCACCAGAAGATCAGATTGGAAATAATAATTCAATTGTGTTTATAATGAAGAGATAAACCAACACAAGCAGATTTTGGTGCATGCTCTGTCAGATGTGAAAGCAAAATTCTTACCAATACTTTCAGTCCCTAGTGTGGCCAAAANAGCTGACCACAGCTTTCCATTAACCACGTAGACATGCTGACTGGTTCTCATTCAATTTTCATAGCTTAATGGCTATCATCATGAGTGACATCCAGTTAAACAGCTGGATCTATATGATTACCAAAGGTTTCTTCATCAACTGCTGCAGTCTCATGAAGGTATGCCTTACATGCTTCATCCACAGCAATGTGACATGTTGACACATCCAACAAGGATAAGCAGCTGGTGTTCATGAAGGATGGGCCCTGAGGATCACTGTCCACGTACATACTCTGCTTTTAGGCAGGGCAAGGATAGTGGAAGCCAGCTTGGGCTGTAGACCCAGTTCTGTCCTGAATGGCCATGGGAATCTCTGTAAAGCAGTTCTTGTAGTTCATTTGCACTGTCTGCATCTGATTTTCCATTTGTAAAATAGAAATCATAATAATGCCTGGCCTACAGTGGGGATGATATGAAATAATGAACATAAAAACACTCTGAGTCCTTGAAACACCTGGAATATCACCCAGTATAATCTGTCCAGACACAGCAACTTTATCATAGTGTATCACCTTTCACAGACACAGAGAAGCAACTAAGCAAGCTCTTGAGGACTAGGGGCCCTGAACAGAGGAAGCAAGCTCAGTCTGCTTCTCCCAGTATTGCCCCTCACCCCCAGTGCAAATCACTTCTGTGGTTCCACAGTATGTGAGAGTTTCTCCCCATCATCCGACAGGCCATTCTTTGGCATAAGGCACCAGCAGGGTGTCCTCTAATTCAACTCAGTCTGATGCTATGGGCCTGGAGGTAGCAGTAGATTCCACAAATCCTTGGTGGGCTCCCAAGACTGCCTCCACTTCTGGGCTTTCAGAATTTCTGGTGAGCTGCTAAAAATTGGGGTTCCTACATTCACCTCCTCAGGTCCAATTTGCCAGAGAGGNTCAGAGAAGTCAGGGAAATGCCATGCTNATGATTCACCAGTGTATCATAAAAGATGTTTCAAATGATACATTAGCAGCCAAATTAATATCTAGCTGGTACGGTGATGAGGGCTAGTCATTCAAGCACTTGAGAGGCTGGAGTAGAGGAGGATTACCATGAACTTCAAGCCAGCCTCGGCTACAACAGAGTAGGAACCTGTCTGAAAGAGAGATCGAAGGAGGTTACCTAGAGCAAGTTCTAGAAGGGCCTGATNCCATGAATGGTGTCCTATCTATTTTTATGTCAACTTAAGTTATAATCTTTTGAAAGGAGGGAATCTCATTGAGAAAAATGCCTCCATAAGTTAGGGCTGTAGGCAAACTTGTAGAACACTTTAATAGTGATTGATGGGGAAAGGCCCAGGCCACTTTTGGAGGGGCCATCCCTGGGCTAGTGGTCCTGGGTTCTATTAGAAAGTAGCCTGAACAAGCCAGTAAGCAGCACCCCTCCGTGGTCTCTGCATCAGCTCCTGCCTCNAGGTTCCTGCCCTGTTTGAGTTCTTGCCCAACTTCCTTCAGTGATAGCCTATAACATGGACATGTAAGACAAATAAACCCTTTCCTCCCAAGCTTGCTTTTGGCCATGTTGTTACATCACAGCATAGCAACCCTGACTAGGACAGATGGACATGGGTTCATTAAATTTTCAACAAATGAGCTTTGTGTGCCTTCCCACAAGCTTTGGCATCCAGAAGCATCCTGAGCCGTAGGTTTTTATAGNGACTCTATTGCATATGCACGACTGAATGCATGGGCACACGGTGGAAACATGATTGGACAAAGGGTGTGATCGCATGTGAATATTCTGAGTGGGGGTATGGCAAAGCCTGTCTGGATACTTCAGCATTTCTTTCTCAAAGGGTGTGGGATATTATGGTCTGCCGTGAGACAAAGACAAAAGGCTGCTTTAAGGCCAGCGCCAGGACACAAAAGCAGAAAAAGTTTGAGTTTCTGTGACACCTTGCACAGGAGAAATTCTACTTTCTATAACTTACCTTGGGGGCAAAAGGGACCAGGGCAAGGGGAGGAAGGGAGGAAAGAGTCTGCCTTCTCTGGTGCCCAACTAGGCATCTGTAAAACATCAAGGGCTGTGAGAGTTATGAACTAGGAATTTGGGTGTATGTGGGGCATCACAATAGAGCAGTTACTAACCCAAACCTCCCAGTCCGGTGCTTTTTGTCCCTACCCCCTGCCCCCGACAGCTAAGCATGATTCACAGCCCCTACTCTGGCGGCAATGGCAGGGTCTGTGCACTGCAAATTTCAGTCATCAAGCCCTTGACCTTAAGTCTGGAATCAAATCAGTTATCCAGAGCATTGGGACGGTGGCGGGGGTGGGAAGAGGGGAGGCAGAGGAATCCAGCCAAGCCTCTGTAGGCCACAAGCCTGAACAGCCTAACTCTCCTCACTCAGTCTGGGCACTTTTGCCATCTCCTTGCGGAAAACCAGAACCCAGAGCTGCCTACCACATCTGACTTTTTTCTAGTCCTTTCCTTTTCCTGCCTGCTAAGAAGTACCTAGCTACTACCAGGTAGGGAGTAATCACGCTTCCTGTAATGCTTCCAGAGGAACTCAAATGCAGATGCCCCACAGGGGGGATATAACAACTCAGTTCCCCAGAAAATTAGCTTTAAATAGCAGGACTTGAGGCATCTAAGAGAAGCAAAGAGAAGTGTTCTGTGGCATGGGAGCTTTCCAACACAGGGCTGTGGACTGGGGTGTGCTTTACTCCCCCCTCCCCAACTTTGTGGTCTTGGGAAATTTATTTAGCTCCTTTCAAAATCCACTTCTAAAGCTATAAAATGATGGTGAACCTCTAGCGTTCCCCTAAAAGATAATGTGGAAAGTGCTTGCATGCTGTAAAGCTCCACACAGATCTCAATGCCCATGCCCACAGGCCTGTACCCTTCCCTCTCTCCGGTGGCCACATCAGAAGAGCAGCAGATGACAATTGAAGTTCAAGGTGTCACTCTCTGGTGGGTGAATCTCGGCTAGGCCACAAGACTACAGACCCCGGAATGTCTTTTGCCTCTGCCATGCCTTTACATGTTTGCTGCTGCTATCTTCTTCTGGTATCTGACATGGTGTGAATGGGTGTGGGGAGATTCTCTACTGCCTGTGATGTAGTGTGTTTATTCCATGGAAACATCCTGTTCTACTGGGCATTTTTATCTGTGGATTTTCATGAAGATGATTCCTCCCTAAGCTGTACTGTCTAATTGATAATAATAATGATAGCTTACACAGAGATTTGATGAATAAAAAATAATACAAGAAACTGTTACACAGCTCAAGGCTATGAGTTCCACCTAAGGAGCNGCATTAGATCACAGTTGAGGTTAATGATTAAGGAAAACAATTGAGTCCTCAGGAGCCAGGCTGGCTCTTGACGCTGAAAGATGCAGTCACGGGTTTTGGCATGCACCATTAGCTGGAACAACGCTTCAAAATAATTTCAAGTTAGACCAGATGCTTTGATAATAGTTTTAAGAAGACTAACCCCAGAAAACAATCTAAAGTTCACAAGGATACATAGCTGTGTTATAGATTCTTTAGGCTAGGGACGAAAATACAAAGCAGCCTGATTGTTGCTAGCTGACGTACTTTACTTGCTAGGTCTGATTGGTGATCAAAGGTGATGATTAATTCCTTGTACCTATTGCTAAACTCAATTTTCTGATATAAGAAACTATTGATGAATGGATATGTACCCTGAAGATTCAAAGTTCAGCTGACAGATTCCTTAGAAGATTACCTTTCAAGATAATAATAAAGTGATTGATTCTTTGTTTGTAACCGCAATGTGCAGCTTGCCAACAAAAGAGCTGGCTGAGAAAAATATACTTTCTGCTTGCTCGTGTTNTGTTAATCTATAACAAGTTACTTAGATGTAAATGTATGTGGGTTATCAGGGTGACTCTGTTTTTAATCACCTAAGGGAGATGAAAAACATGGTTTTTACCTGTATTCATTATAACCATTCACTTGAAAAATGGAATGTAACCACATTGTGATTTCTGTATTGCCTGAAAGATTTTGTTAGGGTATATAAGCTGTAGAAGGAAAAAAGAAGTATGAATAATAAAGAAGGAAACCATCAAGAGAGTGCATGAGTGTCTTTTTCCCTAACCCCCTCAGATAGAAAAGTCTAGTACACGCCAAGGCTGTGGATTTCCCTTTGAGCCCTGTGCTGCATGGAGGCTGGTCCTGCCAGGCAGCAATACTTCTCTCTCCTACCCTAGAGGGTGTCTACCACCTGATACTATGTCATTTCTAACTAAGCTCCAACAGGACACCTAGAAGTCCTGCTGAGAAGAGGCAAGGAGCAGGATGTCCCCAGCAGTTTTCTTCCAACTTTACCCACCTCCAAACTCACCACAAAGAAACCAAATGCTGTTGTACTTAGATGAACATCTTTTTCTTTTTTCTCTTCAAGAAAACACTCCAGCTGTGAGTGTTGGTACACATTTGTAATCTCAAACCTTGAAAGGATCATAGCTTCAAAGTCATCCTCAGCTACATAAAAAGTATAAGGCCATTCTGGAACATGTGAGACTCTGTCTCTAGCAACAACAAAAACACAGGCCACATTTTACCACAAGATAATGCCTGGGGCAATAGGAAACAGTGAATGTGTGCAATTTTTCTACATCATGGATAAAATTAGGAAACANGAAGATCTGCCCAGCCCCTGTCTCTTAACCTATACAAAAATATGTCCCTCCTGACAATATTCACCTCTTCCAGCCCCATTAATGGCTGAGCAACACGATAAGCTGGGCTTTATTTAGAATTAGACACACATAGATGGACTATTCCCAACACCCAGCTCCCAAGGAGAAAATATGCCTACCTTAGTTAAATGTGGGCATTTTGGTCATTTCCAAAGATTAATAAACCCATAACTTTCTAAGAAGTGCCCTAGATATTCCTAGTTACCATTAGGCTTATATGATAACAATTTATGCCTAAATAAGTTTTAATGCTACGAAGACACAAAAACAAATAAAACAGTCAATTAGAGGCCACTGGAACACTTCAAAGACAGGGTCTGTCTAGTAAGCCTCATTTTGATGAATTAAATCACACAGCCTGCATGACAAGGTCTTGTGCCAACCCAAGCTGGGTTAGACCCTGTTATCTGAATTATTCTTTCTTGCTAATAAACAACACAGTAGTAAAATTCAGCCCACATGTACTTTGAAAGTTTGGGGTGTTTTGGTGTTTTGGTTGTCTGAATCCAGGGTAGAGAATGGCATGACAGTAAAATAATAAAAGCTCAAACATAATTATGAGTCAAGAAAGCTGGTTACATATTAAATGTCCATTCAATCCAACTAATGAATACAAGAATTAAATGATAACACACACACACACACACACACACACACACACGGTAATCTGGATGATGTGAAAGGGCACACCTATAATCTCAACACTCAGGAGGCCTCTAGAGGTAGGGAGGTGAATTTAAAGCCAGTCTGGGACTGTTTTGAGACAAGGAGACTCTATCTCAAAAACAGGAAAGAAGGTGGACACAGAGCAGAGGAAGAGGAGAGGGAGGGAAGAGATAGGGTGGGGGGCAGAGAGGGGTGGGAAGGAGAGGACACAGAAAGGGTGAACTAAGAGAACTCCTGCCCAGACAGCATTTCCCACTTGATAAGGAAGGTGACCAAGTCAGGCTCAGTTCTTGAGTTGCTACTTGGGAAAGAAAAATAAAGGAGCAGCATTCTGATCAAACAAACAGCAACAACAAAAATGCTCCAGGACAAGGCTCAAAGCAGCCAGTTCTGACCCTGAACTCAGCTGGATCCTGTCTCCCAAGCCCTAGAATTACAGGAANACACCTCCACAGCCAGCATTTTAAAACATATCTCCAAATCACACTAAGTACCTATGGGACAATGTTCATAGGATCCATGGTACTCTTGAAACTCAAAAACTGCCNTTTATGAAATAGAATACAGATGTATAATAGAAAAATGCCCTTCTTTTAGCCTCTTGCCTAGACCTTTGAGTATGAACGGGTAAGGCGGCAATGTCATCTGACAAAATGAGACACTGGAGGAGTCCACGCAAGAAGCCTGAAAGTGTTTGTTAGTTTCTTGGTCAGTCTATCACGAACACATCACCACACCATTTCTTTAAACNGTTGCATACTGTACTTCACTGACTTACAGACTTTAAAGCCTAGAAATATAAACCAGCGATGGCCAGACAGAGAGAAAAGTCAAGGGTCAAGCCTAGTCTTTTGGACCCAGTTATGGTACTGTTTCCCCCAGATCTACAGTGTACCCAACTATTTTGTATATACCACTAAGATCCAAAAGTGTTCATATTTTTGGCTTGGGTAGTCAATAAAAAAGTCTCAATTACCTAACATCTTGTTTTAAAAATTACTTCTAGCATTTACAACTCATCTGCCACTTAGTCCAGCCTGACTCAGAAGCCATGGGGTAATACACAGCACCATGTGACAGTCTAGAACTCCCCTGCCTAAGCTCACCATGCATCAGTGAAGTGCCAGGACTAATTAAGCTTCTGATTAAAGTCCAAGGAACCACTAGGGGCTCAGTTGGCAAGCTGCTACAGCTAGGTATGGTGGCACAGGTCTGTGATTCCAACATTTGGGAAAGAGAGGCAGGGAGTTCAAAGGCATCCTACAGAGATAGATCTGTCCATCTGTCCATATGTTTTTTTTGTTTTTGTTTTTGTTTTTTTGTTTGTTTTTCGTTTTTGTTTTTTTTGTTTTGTTTTTTTGTTTTTGTTTTTGTTTTTGTTTTTTTTACTGATTCTGAGCTCTGAAGAGCCCTGGATGACATGCCCATGCGTGTCTGAGCCAGGTTCTCATACTGGCCTGTCTTCTTATCTCCAACTCTAGAGAACTCTACCATCTCAGCTTTTAGTCTACCCTAAAACAACCTGAGCACGAAGAGTATCAGTGGGGTACTAGTTGGGTCCACCCCAGACTCAACAGGAACCAGGCAATAGTAATGGGTATGGGAGGGATGCCAGCAGACAACCTCTGAGAGCCAGTCTTTCTTTGGACCTTCAGGCTTGGGCCTCTTGTGAAACAGAAAGGGACTTTTGGGTGAAGTAATTTTCCCTAACAATGGTAATAGGAAGATGNGCAAGGCCAAGTCCAGTGGTATGGGGAAATCTTACAAGGCAAGTAGATGTCGAGACTCTCCTTCAAATCTGCCCAAGACAGGGAAAGTTCTCAAGGAAGTCTCATCACACCGTGAGCAGTAGGAGTGCTAGGTATGAAACTAACTACTCCCCGTTCGGTGGGGAAATCCATGGTCAAGAAAAGTCTCAAAAGAAAGTGTGGCAAGGTTCCTTTACCTCATCCCATATTTGCTCATTCAAAACTGGTTGAATCTCTACTCTATGCCAGGTATGCATCAGGCTCTGGGAGCAGGATGAGGAAGATGCATCTTAGCAGGGTGGTGGACAGGTAAAAGAGCCACTTTAAAAGGATGAGGTGTCAGTGGGAATACACAGTTGGGGCAGCAGACCCCCAGGAGGCGAGAGCAGAACACAGGGAGATTCCCTAGAGAGGACAGAGGGACAAGTTTTAAAGAAAGTTTGCCAGTTAAGAAAAATGAGAATGGAAGACAGGCAGAAGGCTGCTGCTGCAAAGGCATGGAGCAAGGAAGGAGCAGCACACCCCAGAGGCTGGAGGAACTGTGGGGCACAAGTGAGGAATGCTGGGAAATGGGCCAGAGACAGTAGGCAGGGGTTGTGTCAAAAGAGCCTTGTGTGGGCCATACAGAAAGGCTTGGTTTTTCACTTCAAAGGAAGTGAGGAAATGGGGAGCTGCTGAAATCCTGTCAGCAACAGGGCAGAGTGATTGGATCTGTACAATAAACATACTACACAGACCAAAGACCCAAACGTGGCTGTACAAACTAGCAGACCAGGAGCACCTGTCTCTTATACACATCTAGATGTGTATAAGAGACAGGTACAATAAACATACTACACAGACCAAAGACCCAAACGTGGCTGTACAAACTAGCAGACCAGGAGCCAGGAGAACACCAGAAAACGTTACAGTGATTTGCTTGAGGAAGATGATGATCCGGATTAAATCATAAGACAGGGAGAGAGGGAGGAACATCAAACAGAGAACACCACATGCACATACATGATTGATCACTAAAACATGAAAA
>LZPO01027399.1:515371-542113 GCA_001675575.1 Neotoma lepida | reverse complement strand
CGACCTATGCATGCGAATGTGATAATAAACCGTTGCTTGCATGCCATCTTTAAAGTCAATTTTAAAAGACATTAAAGGGGAAAGAAGAAGGAAGTGCTAGGAGCGTCTAAGGCTGCAGAATGACCAAGTAGCCTCGTCCTTCTGACTAGAAAGTGTCTGTTGTGTTTAGTACAGCATCCCTCTGTGACCTTGGCCAGGTGGTCTCAGTGCCTGCCTGGGATTAGAGGGATAAATGGAGGTGAAGAAATGGACACCAGAAGCATGGGGGCCGTCAGGACGGATGCTGGCTGCTCAGCCATCAGCGTTTAGAAGAATAGGTGGAGTTAGAGTTTTAAGGAGGCCCTCAAGATTCATCTTCTATTTTTCCGCCAAAATTACAGACCAATTAAGTGTGAGGAAAAAAAGAGTGAGGCAGATGAAAACCCGGGTGCCCCCTTTACTAGAGGCAAAGCAAAGATTTCACATTAAATGACCAGCAACTATTTTCTAAAATGAGAAAAAGACCTAAAGATCCCTGGCAGCCCTGGAGCTCCCAGCCTCCCCACACAGAGACGCCCTTGAAAAGCCTGTGAGAACAGACATGGAAGGAGCTGGCTTAGGCAAGCTGACTGTCTAGAGGGAGGGAGACAGAGGCACATGACATCTTTTTCCTTGTGATTTGGATCTGGAATGTTCCCTAAGGCTCCTGTTTCACCCTCAGCCATTTGCACTAGGTGGGAAGTGTCTAGGGAAAGGATATCAGGTTATCATCGGGACTATGGCCTTGAATGGCACATTGGGTTGGGGCTCTGACTTCTTCCCCACCCTGCCACCACGAGATGAACAGCTTTGCTCTACCACGTTCCCCACTAGAACATACTGCTTGGTACAAACCGAAAGCCCAAAGGGGCAAGTGATCTGAAATTGTGAGCCAAAATAAGTCTTAGCTCTGTTTTTTATCTCAGGCATTTTCATCACAGTGAAGGGAAGCTGACTGACACACTCCTTTGTCAGTAGAAGCAGGGCAGACAATGAGCAAGAACACAAATACAACAGTATTTTAGGGAAATCCTTCCTTCCTTGTGGGAGTAAAAAGGGCAGAACGCTATGAGTTCAAGGCCAGCCTGGTCTACAGAGCTAGTTCTAGGACAGCCAGGGCTACACAGAGAAACCCTATCTTGAAAAAACAAAAGGAAAAAGAAAGCAGAATGCCTCAATGGACAAACTAATATACACTGAGCCAGAAGGATATAAGTACAGACNGAGTCTTTGCAAGAGTCCTCAATTGTGTATGACTATGATTGGAAAGAATATGAGGAAGGATTGTGGAGAGGACACGCTTCTTTTGAAAAGGGAAAAAAGTCCTGGGACTAGTGGTGGGTTCGCTGTTTTCTCGAATTTGAACGTCAGCACACAGGTCACAGCTTCCTTGTGAATTGTTATCATTACACAGCCCTTCTTATTCAGTGCTTCTAACTTTAGGTTTTGCCTTGTTGGCAGTTAACATGGTGATTCTTTCTGCTGTGTGTATCTAGTGTCTTTTTATCCCCTCCATTACAAATCTTCAACTTTCATTTTTATTTTGTTTTTAGAAAAAGGAATATGTTGTGCAGTCCTGGCTAGCTGGGAAACTCACTATATAGACCAGACTGATCTCCAACTTCCAGCTATCCTCCTGCCTCTGCCTCCCAAAGGTTAGCCTTACAGATCTGTAGCACCACTCGGACAGCTATTTCTCCTTCTGTTTTAGAATTCATTAACTCACCCGTCCCACGTGGCTTTTGTGTTTATAGTTAGATTGTTGTGCCTTTTTTTTAAATGTTCATTTGAGGTCTCAGCTCTGTTTTTCAATTCTAGCAACCTGCCTCTTCTTTGTCACTCATAATAAAACTCCTAAGATGTGTTCATTATGTGAAGATAACAAACCATTGCCCACATCCGCTATTCCCTCCTGCTCCCCCACCATGGCCATTTTCCACTCTTACACAACAGGGGAGGCCTGGGGAAACTTCCAACCCCCCTTCAGCATTTTATCCACTTTATTTAGTATTTCTAGTTCCAGGCTATTGCTAATGTTTCCCCTGAAATATCCCTCTTGTCTTTTTAGCACTTACACATTTTTGTCCACCAGAACCTAACTGACAAGGTCCTTCCTCACCACTCCCCGCATCTCTTCACCCTCCATCCTGAAGCCTCTAAGATGACTTATTGTTTGGCTAGCACTTACCTTAACATTTTCCCCCTCTGATGGGAAATATGGTAGCTTATCCTTCCTTTTGTTTCTTTTTGTTTNATTTAGCTTTTAGAGACTGGATCTCACATAGCCCAGGCTAGCTTCAAATTCACCACGTAGCCAAGGATGACCTTGAACTTGNCATTCTTCTGCTTCCATCTCCCAAGTTCTGGGAACACAGGTATGTGCCCCCACGCCTGCCCTGTCACTTGTCCTTTACAAGCTTTCATACCCTCAAATGTGTTCCTTTCACCCTGAGAGAGATGCGGTACAGGATTCTTGGGATGCAGTAGTCTCCACACAGCTACCCAGTCTTTTCTGTTTTGAGAGTTATTAAAAAACAAAAAACAAACACAAACAAACAAACAAAAACCCAAAAAAACCTAACATTCTATGACCCTTCTTCCTCTGTGAGCAGTTGGTTTTTTCTTTCTGGAAGACTGAAGGATTTTCTTTTTATCTTTACGACTTCAAGAATTGCCAACCTGTGAATCATTTTTCCTGCCCAAAACATACCAAGACCTTCCAATCAGTAGTCAGACTTCTCTTTAGCCTGAGGACTTGTTCATTGCCTCCTTTTCTTCCTTCTACAGAGCTTGTTTGCAGGTATTATCTTTAGAGTCCAGAAAAGCAAAACAAAACAAAACAAAACAAAAATTAAGTATTCTATAAGAAATAAGCACTGGTGTCATTATTCCCAAACTTTCAACNTTATTATTTTTAAGTTTAGTGCTGTTCTTTCACAGCACTCACTTTCACACAGAGTGTTGCTGGGCCTGAAGGAAGGGTGGCAATGCTTTCTTTATGCTCATAGCCAGTGACTGGGGTAGAGACNCACAAGAGTGTACTCTCCTACTCTCTTTTAACTCTTGGCTTCAGCATGCTTCTACAATACCACCCTCATCTAACTGGGTCCCTTTGCCAATGCCCAGGGCTTTGGGGGCCAAACCTGGGCTCCAAAAGCCCCAACAAGCTAGGCTCAGCCACCTGTCCTGGTATGCCAATTACAGATTAAAAGTAAAAAGCAGGAACAAAAGGAGATTTAGTCAATGTGNCCACACTAGAAAGAGGAACAGCTAGAGGGGTCCAGTCATCCCAAGTCCGTTGGAAGGTACTAACATGAACTTTAGTCATAAACACAGGAAGCGCTGGGGCAACTGGGAAAGGGGTACACATAAATTAAGAAGCCCCTTTCCTTACTCTGTAGGCTACTAAAAGAGAAAAGTAAACACCAACAGAACTACAAAACCTTTGCTCTACAACCTGTTCTGCCTGCAAAATATGCTAGGGCAACGGTGGCACAAACCTTATGGGAGTAACCAATTGATGTCTGATGTACTTAAGACCCACTCATGAGATGGAACCTATACCTGACACTGCTTAGGTTCCAAGAACCAGAGTCTAGATAGCCCAGAGACCTAGGGTAAAACCAAATACTGCTCTAAAAAAAATAATGTAACAATAAAATGACTCCTAATGATATTGTGCTACACTAACAGACCAGTGCCTTGCTCAGCCATCATCAGAGAGGCTTCCTCCTGCAGCAGATGGGAGCAAATACAGAGACCCACAGCAAGACATTACATATAGAGAGAAACCTTGGAATACACAGCTCTAAATGAGCTGTCTCCATAAAATCCCTTCCCACAGAGCTCAGGGGACCCCATGGAAGAGGAGGCAGAAGGAATTGGGGAAAGAGAGGGGATGGCGGACACCAGGGAGAACAAGGCCCTCTAAAACAACTGAATGAAGCTCACATGAACTCATAGTGACTGATGTACCAGTCAGAGGGCCTACACAGGTATAGATGGACTTTCTTTTCCACCAGCCCCAAATAATGACGCTGAGACTTATTATTAATTATGAAAGCTCAGCCTTAGCTTAGGCTTGTTCCATTGGCTCTTAGAACTTAAATTAACACATATTTTTATAAATCTACATTCTACCACGNAGCTTTTACCTCTCTCCCATTCTGTGTGTCCGACTCATTCCATGTGTCCATGGCCTCTTTTGCAAACTTTTTGTCTCCTTCCTCTCTCTCTGCCTGGAAGTTCCACCTATACCTCTTGCCTAGCTATTGGCCATTCAGCTTTTTATTACATCATCCACAGCAATGCATTTTCACACAGTGCACAAATATCCCACAACATTTCCCCCTTTTGTCTAAATAAAAAGGAATGGTTTTAACTCTGACATAGTAAAACTACATATAGTAAGAACAATTATCAGGTAAGAATTACATTCACAATGTCCAGTCCATTTGTATTTGGCATATTTGGAGAAAATACTCTATGATCTATCTTATCTTGATGAATTTAAAATTTTTACCTAAACCATTTTTTATCATAACTTGTATTACCATCTTAAAACTATCCTTTTAGATCTCAAAACATTTTCTTAGATAAACAATTTAAGCTTTTATGTCTCTCAACCTTATGCACTTTATACCTTTTTGTGAGTTTCTTTTCTGAATTTGGTAACAAGGAAAATTGTAACTATAACTATCTCATCTTCAACTCCATCAGAGACCTGAGAAGTACATATTATTACCTAAGTAAACAGGAAATGCAGAGCAAACAACTCCAAAACTATAGAAATGACAGAAACAGCTGGCTGCCCAGAGAGTTACCCAAATTTCTTCTGCAACATTGAGGCATCCATCTTCGGCCTACAGGCCTAGAACATCTGACAGACTTTTTTGTAAAGCAGGAAATTTTTGAAGGACTTGTCTTGGCAAATTTTTGCAGTTGCCTTCCTTTGTGCCCTGCTTGTCCAATTTGGACAGCATATTGTCAGCAGTCAAGATAAGGGCAGTTTCTTGTCCAGTGGCTAACTTTGCCATAATAAAAGCAAACTCCATATGGAGGTTCTTTGAAGATGCCCATCATCTTCTCTAAAGTAGATTGGTGCTGCCAGGAGCAGATGTGTCTTACTGTCATGAAAAGTCTTATGTTATTAAAACATTTTAATGCCATATTCTGTAGGTCTTTGAAGTGTTTGAAGACCATCTATCTATTTAAAATATATCTCTGTTTAACCTTGAGAGCATACCTAACATGGCCACAAATTTGATTGTTAGGTGACTAACTACTAACCTATATTTCTTAATTAGCTTAAATACTTTGTAATAATAACTTCAAGGATTAGAAATTTACATTACATTGTTAAATGAGCTGCATAGGTACAATACCTTAAACAAAAGTAGAAACACACACACATATGTGTGTATATATATATATATATATATATATATAAATAACTTTAAATTTGTATCAATATACAAAAATTCATGCCAATGTAAAATATTTGAGACTATTGGTTGTTCAAAAGTAGACTCAATAATCCACCCTTTTATCTCATCATTTCTATGCTATACATGGGTTTGCACCATGTTCTCTAAATACATACTATAGCTTTCAGTTAAGTACTTTTATGGGACTCCTGAATGTGTAAACGAGTGGGTCTCTGATTCTTGTGCCTTCTCTTTGTCCAACTTTGATATGATAGTTTTCATTTTATCTTATTATATTTTGTTTTGTCAAAAAATAAAATATTTGGCCAGGCGGTGGTGGTGCACACCTTTAATCCCAGCACTCGGAAGGCAGAGGCAGGTGAATCTCTGTGAGTTTGAGGCCAGCCTGGTCTACAAAGTGAGTTCCAGAACAGGCTCCAAAGCTACAGAGAAACCCTGTCTCAAAAAATCAAAAAAAAAATTTTAAGAGGCCCTTTCCCTGTTTATTGTGGATAAAACAGCAATGAACACTTATGTGCAAGCTGCTCTATAGTAAGATATGAAGTCCACAGATTGTATGTCCAGAGGTGAGATACCTAGACACTAACTGACACTCCCAGCCACAGTGTACAAAGGTTCCCTTTTCCTACACCCATGTCAGGATGTGTGGTCATTTGTATGTCTGGTAATGGCCATTCTGACTGGAGAAGATGGAACTGTGAATAGTTTTGATCTGCATTTCTCTGATGGCTGAGAGTGTTGAATACTTTGAGACTAAGCATTTGTATTTCTTCTTTTGAGAACTTTCTGTTAAGTTCCACAGCCCATTTTTAAACTGGATTGTTTGGATTTCTGGTGTTCAGATTTTTTTTTTCCAATTGTTTGGTTAGTCTGGATACCAATTCCCTGTCAGATGTATAGCTGGCAAAGATTTTTTTCACATCCTGTGGACTGCCTTTTCACTTGATTGGCAGTTTCCCTTGCTATACAGAGGCTTTTTTGGTTTTATGAGTTCCTGTTTGTCAATTGTTGGTCTTATTTCCTATGGTACTAGAATCCTATTCAGAAGGTACTTACTGGACCTATGACTTAATNTACACACTATGTTTTCCTCTACAAGTTTTTTGGTACCAAGGTTTACATTGAGGTCCTTGATCTATTAGATGCCCATCAACTGATGAATGGGTAAGGAAAATTTGGATCCTAGCTTCAATTCTTTTGTTTCATGCATTAAATTTAGAGTGATGTAGAATCCAGGAGACTAGAAATGGGGCCATGAGGTAGGGGGCTGTATCAAGGGATGGAGGATAATAAAGGAGAGGGAGAATCCTGGGGACAGAGAGATTCAGTCAGGAAGTGGGGTGGCATGGTGAAGAAATGAGGTGGTTAACCAAGATGGAGTAAGAAAAGGTGTGTGGAAAGCTGTGATTCTGCAACCTAAGTAAAAAAATACAACAAGCAGGGTAGTGGTGGTGAACACATGTGCTGTGAAAAAACAGGGCAAGAAGACTGGAGGTTGAAGGTTTAAGCAGGAGTCGGGGTAGGGAGATAGGGGAAAGCAGGGGGCAGGGATGAGTTAATCAAAACTAGGGATGTATGAAAGAAAAAAATTATGAAACCCCACTATCTTGTGAGCTAATTAAAAAATATAATTTAAGAAAAGGAAATTGAACAGAGATATCCTGCATGGATAGACATTGCTTTCCCAGAAGACATGATTATGAAATGAAAATATCAGTGCCAGTCAGAGGAGACTTCTCTACAAGTTATTGGCCAGGGAGGCCCCAGAGGCTCCCAAAAAACACAAGCTATTGTCCTTGCTCTGGGTTGCCCACCACAACTAGATGGTAAGACCTTACTGATGAAGATGTCACATACTTTGGTTGCAAGACATCAAGAAATCAATCTCAAACTGACCTGGAAACTCTTTCCCTACTGACTAGTTTTCACAATGCTGGAAGATGTCATATAGGTCTCTAGAGGAGAAAAGAAATCAATGGCCTAACCCAGCACCAGACCCTGTATGCTACAGGATCAACCTGCTAAGCAAGATGTTCCCACTGGTGTCATAGTAACATGACTGTTGTGGGTGGCNGCAGGTCACCAACTGCTTTCTGTTTGGATGTGAGACCTCCTCCACAGGAGGGAATTCATGCCTGGCACTGTAAACCTGGCCAAAAATCCATGGCTGGGAGGTCTTAGGCCTGGAGGAAAACTTGCTACTGTTGTTGTTTGTTTTTGCTCTTTTGAGGGGCCCTCCACCCAGCTCCCAAATAAATCACACATGGAGGCTTATTATATAAATGTCTTACTTATAAATGTCTGGTCTTAGCTTGGCTTGTTTCTTGCCAGCTTCTCTTAACTTTAAATTAGCCTGTCTATCTTTTGCCTCTGAGCTTTTACCTTTTTCTATTAATGTATCTTTCTTTCTCACTCCATTGCTGGTTGTGTCGCTGGGTGGCTGTCCCCTGATGTCCTCCTCCTTCTCTGGCTCCTTCTTCTCCTCTCCTCCCAGATTTCTCCTTCTAGATATTCTGTCTGCCTGCTAGCCCTTCCTATCCTTTCCCCTGCCTCACTATTGGCCGTTCAGTTCTTTATCAGACCATCAGGTGTTTTAGACAGGCACAGTAACACAACTTCACAGAGTTAAACAAATGCAGCATAAATAAAAGTAACACACCTTAAAATAATATTCGACAACATGCTACTGTTGTTTTGCTAACTGGATATGTTGTTAAGCCACCTTCTAAATGCTTGTGTTTGTGTTCATAGATTCATGCTGCTCTCAACCTGGATCAGGGCAGCTTCTTTTTGCAGTAGGCAGTGATTAACACAGAGACTCCTAACTGTTCAAAGTCTTGAGAATAAGTGATTTTTGAGTGTTCAGCCAAGGATGGGACTCTGGATGGGTGAAGTTTGTCCATCAACCTTCCCACACCCCAAGGTTTGGCAAACATGGCAGGAGGAGAAGTAGGAAGAATGTAAGAGCTGGAGGATGGGGAGGAGTTATGGGAAACTCCGTCTTCATGGCTGTTGCACACATGAACTCAGAACAGTTGTGGGAACCACCTCTACAAGACTTGCACAAGTTCAAGTAGTCAAAAATTCCAGCATGGATAGGGCAGGGGCTACCATCAACCCCTAGCTAAGGGGCTATTGGTAGTTGATAGCTACCCGGAGAAAGAGAGTCACTTTTCTTTGCAATGTGGTCTTTGTTAGGTTGTCCATGGCCCAATGAATGGTCCCACACCCATTCAGATATAGACAGCACTAACTGGACTTTATAAGTTGTAAAAGTAAAAAAATAAAAGGGACATGAAACAGGGAGAGAGAAATGCTGGGGAAACCAAGGGGAAGTCAGAGAAAGGAAAGGGGTAGATATGATCAAGATACATTGAATACACATACATTTTCAAAGAATAAAGTTTAAAATATATTTTTTTAAATTAAGAAGTCCCAGTCTGGAAAGATGGCTCAGAGGATAAAGATACTTGCCAACCATCTTGATGATCTGCATTTTATCCCTGAGACCCACACGGTAGGAAGAAATTTGGTCTCTGACCTCTGCACTTGGGCTGTGGCAGGTGCATGTGAGTGCGCATACACACACACACACACACACACACACACACACACTCATCAATAAACAAATAAAATATATTTTTTAAACAAGTCCATAGCAAGGCATAGTCTACCTGTCATTGTCTAGATTCTGGTTCAGCAAGGTGGTTGGACAAAGTCCTTATGAGTTGATGGGACAAGGTGATTTTCAAGAGATAATTGCCTCTGCTTCTAAGTTCAACCTCACCCTCAAGAGTAATTGCCTTCATCTAGTGGAGGGGGTTGTTTGTCTCTTGCTGGAATTCAAATTGACTGGAGCTTTGGGACAATGACTTTATCTCTGTGCCTTCAGCCAAAGTAAAGAGGACAGGGCCAGCAAGAGGGCTCGAAGAGTAACGGTACTGCCACCAACTCTGACAAGCTGAGTTTGATTCCAGAAAACTACATACTACTCAGAGAACCAACGCCTGCAATTACTGTGCCATGCAGCCCTCTAATAAATGTAAATTAAAAAAAAAAAAACTAAAAGAGGCAGACACAAAGTGAAGGCAGGGCTTTTAACCTAANGTAGGAGTCAGGAGTTGATGCTTTTCGGCAAAGACAACTTTTAATTGTGGCTTCATAATTTCAGAACTGAGGTGATTTGGAGACAAGTGTTCACAGTTTTCAGACAATGTCTGAAGTTCAGGACATCTCAGTTCCTCTCAGGTCAGGGCACACGATTAGAGCCGAGCCTTTTCTTTGGGTGGGAATTTCCTTCCAAGCTGTAGTCTCTGGGCTCTGCAGGTGCCATCCTCTCAAGACTTGACCTTGCTGGGAATTCCTGGGTACTTCCTCCCGGTCTCTGCAGGGCTGCTGCAGTCTGTCTGTCTTGCTTCTTGAAGTCAGCGAGGAGAGACCTTCCACTCTTACAGATCTCCAATGCGTCTTTCCTCCAGGACCCATATTCATCTTCAGTCCACGACGACAGCAGCTTCCTCACCTGGTCTCACAGTGAATCGTGCCCTTATGTCGTCCATCTCTCCACAAATCATGCCCTTATGTCGTCCATCTCTCCACGTCCTTCACAAAACGCCGGCCCAGTACCAGATCTCCTCTCTTGTCTGGCTTATACATGCAGCAGTCAGTGCTTGACTGGCTTTGTCTTCAAGTTTTGGAGCCAAGCACCACTCTGAGCCCTTTTCTACCTCAATGATCTGGAACTTCCCAGGACCCTATTCTCTTCCTTTCTCCTTGTTACCTTGAACCCCAGCTTTGGACCTACACAGTTCCTACCTCCAATAAGCAGGTGTGTGTGAATGTTTTTAACATCTTGACTGTGGATGCTCAGGCTTCCTTGAGCGTTGGATTCTTCATCTGTGCAAATTTATAAGTTGTACCCTCGAGGGTGGGCGCATTGCTCACTGATAACACATGCTTAGTATGCGCAAGGCCCTAGGCTCTACCCCAGCACCACATGTAAAGGCCCGCCCACTCCACAAGCCTATTATGGGACTCAAATGACATAAGAAAGACCTTTGAAAATGGACATGCCCTTATCCATGTGAGGCTTTGTTTGTTTGGGTTTTGCTGTTGTCTTAAATTATATTTCATTTTATACGTATGTGTATGCCTGAGTGTATGTCTGTGCACCACTTGTGTGCATGAGCCCGCAGAGGTCAGAAGAGGGTGTCAGATCCCCTGAAGCTGGAGTTCCAGGTGAGCTGGGAACCCTGAGTGCCTTTACAGCCTGGTAAGGTTTTGATTTGTCTTTTCAAAAACAATAGCTCAGGTTTTGGAAGTGGAGCTTTGCGGTATTAACTCACGCCCACAGATTTAGCAGTTTCAAATTCATGAGTAATCCTCACAATCTCGCAGAACCCAAGCCTAAAGCTTCTTATTCTAACTGCTTCTGAACACACCCTTTGTTATTCACGGAAAGGCCCCTCTGTAAATCTGACCTGGCCAGAATTCAAAGTCCCCGGTAGAACTGGTAGCCCTGTGTCCAACACAAACTGCATGGTTGATACAACAGATACGGGGATGCCCCAGAGTACCCTTCAGGAAAAGTCACACTTCCTGGCTTTGAGGTTGAAGTTAAGACCTGCCTCAGCGGCAGGAAGCCACCTAACCCAAGGTCTCACCCATCTGGATACAGCCTGCATCTGCCTTGTGACCAAGTGGGGCAGGGTTGAGAACCCAGCCAGCCATTCCAGTCTGACACAAAGAACTTTCTTTTTTATACAGGGTCTTACACCACAGCCCAGGCTGGCCTGAAACTCATTATTTAGCCCTGACAGCCTCAGCCTCCTGAGTGTTGGGATTATAGGTGTGAACTCCCATGTCTGGCGTAGCACAAGACACTTTGATGGGCAGTCCCACAGTTCCCAGTTCCCTGGTGGGCTGGCCAGTTTTTGCAGGGTTGAATTGAGTTAGACTTATGTGCTAACTGCTAGTTCCCCACTCTTGCCTCCACAGGTGCTGATCTCTAAGAAACACCTCGAACCTCAAATTCTGTCTCAGCATTGTTTTTGGAGAGCTCAGCCTATGTCAACTGGCTACAATACGCTGTGTTAGGATTCAGGGAAGAGGGAAGCTATGTCTATCACAAAAAAGGAAAGAGCAAAATAGATGATGATAGGCAGGTTGAAATGGCCACTGCTTATAACCACGGGCAACTTTGCATCTAACAGTAAACAGGTAACTTAAAGGTCTAAGATACTGAACTGTACAGTAGGTGGAAATCTGTGGGTCCCTGCTCAACTTGGACCCAAATCTCCCAAAGGAAGCAAAATCATCAATTCTTATTCCTAACCCCAGAAATATCCTGATTTAATGCTGTCACCTTGAAGTTCCAAAGCTGATTCCTAAGAAAATGGAAAGATATACTATACATTGTAAAAAACTCCACTAGAAAACAGGGTAGGATAGTTCATGCCTAGAATCTAGCACTTGGGAGGCTAGGGCAGGAGAATTGCAATGAATTTTGAGGCTAAGCCTGGGCTACATAGCAAATACCAGACCAGCTAGAGCTATATAGCAGAAAAAAAAAACAAACAAAAAAGGCCAGAAGTGATGGTACAGCCTGTAATCCCAGCATTGGGAATGTGGAGAAGGAAGATCAGGAACTCAAGATGCCCAGTTATGTTATGAGACCTGGGATACATGTGATCCTCCTGTTTCAAACGATCAATAGTAAGCTAAGATCATATTAGCTAACAAATACCTAATAGTCAGTCACAGATCTGTTTTTCTGTTATCTTTATACATGCAGTTGATGTTGCTACGTTCCAGAATTTAGCACTCCTGGTTCATATGGAAGAATGGGTAGAGAAGCCAATGTTAACTCTGGTGAAGGAAGAGATCACCCATAGTTTCCCTAGTGGCTACAAGTGCTGATAATAAAAGGTTTTCTTTCAGCATGCAAATCTGCCATCTATCAACACTTTCCACCTCCCACTCCTGACCTTTGAAACTCCTCATGTCTTCCCATTGCATTTACAATGAGGACCCCAGCCATAAAGGTTCTACCCATGTAGTCTGCCTCCGATTCAGCTCCTGCTTCTTCCCTCTGCTCGCCCTGCTCTGAATACCATCCATGCTGCAGCATGCTACCCTTCATGTCTTTCCTCCAATGAACCATAACATCTACTACNGTGGAGCCCAGAACATGTTCTGCCTGAGACTCCAGACCCACCTTGCCCTTGTTTGATTGGCAACTGCTCCAGCCAGTTTCGGAAGGGAAAGCCTTTACCAACTCCATACCCTTAGGTCTAGAACAGGGTCTTCAGCCATGTGATTTTACAGAATTTCACTCCTTTTATCATAGCATTTATCTCATAGTCTTGTTTAGAATTATACTCCCTTGGAGCCAGTTTCTGGCACAAGCCTATAATCCCAGCAGTCAAGATGTTGAGGCAGGAAGACAAAAGTCCGAGAACAACTTTGGCTGCATAATGAGATACACACACCCATTTGGAATAATAATAATAAAAAAAGCCTAGGGTAGAGATGCATGCCTATAATCCTAGCATCCAGNACAGGCAAGAGAATCAGGAGCTCAAGGTCATCCTTAGCAACACAGTGAGTTTGAGGCCAGCCTGGGCTTCATGAGATCCTGTCTCTAAAATTCATTAAAGAAGTAATGAGTGTTAAACTGAGGTTGAGTGAAGGCTATACAGCTTTCAAAGAGACTGCCCAGTCACTGATGATGGGGGAGACACACTGACAGGCAGATGGATGGACATATGGAGATGGAGAGACAGATAAGCACCGAAGTCATAGTGCTGATCCTTAATAAAGAAGATCAAAACGCTGAAGTGCCAGGCCTTATACTGAATATAATTATTGACTTGAAAATCAGGGAAACCTGCCATGGAATGAGCTAGAGAATATTCCTCAGTTTGATTTTATTCTCCAGAGCCCTAATGTTAGCTAGGTAGAACTCATTTTAGGGACTACTATTTAACCGCTGGGGGAAAAGAATCTTCTTTTTAATGGAAAAATTGTTCCTCATTGTGAAGGTGGCACATAATATTCCTGGCTCCTTCGGTCTTGAATAGAGGGGATTCATGTAACTCCCTGCACCTCCATTGAACCTTGAATCTCCTATGTCAACAAAGAAAACCAGACTGATAGCNAACTTCTTTAAAAAATGAATAAGTAGAAAGCACCAGCCCATCAAGAAGANCACCAGGCAGGTCACACTGTGTAAATGCATCTGCTCTCAAGAAACCTCAAAAGGCTTAGGAATTAACAGATGAAGGACACCACAGAACCAAACTCAAAGTCAGAACAACTCAGGCAAAAACTCAAGTATTCAAAGCACTCAAAAGTTCAGTTTTAGGCCAGCAGGACAGCTCAGGGCAAAGGNACTTGCTACCAGGACTGATGACCTAAGTTTCATTCCTGGGACCCACATACTGGAGGAAAAGAACTGAGTCTGGCAAGTTGTCCTCTGACTTCTATATTCATGCTATCACACATACAGAGACACACACACACGAAATAAATGTAATAAAAATGATGAGAATTTTAAAAATGCAATCCTCAGAAAACGTCAACATATTCCTACTCAACACAAATCTGAGCTGAGAGACAGTGGTGGGGGCTCCTTACCCTTGACATACTTGAATGCAACTGAAAGATGGTGGCGCTGTTCAACAACATAGAGCCCAGTGTCCACAAGCTCGGGTAGCCCACAGCAACATCACTAAGCAGAAACTGCCATATGCCAAGGACTGTATAAACACTTTCTCATGAAATCTTAACAGTTACAGGGTCTTTAAANAGGTTTGGTTAAGATCCCTACAGTCACAGTCCAAAGGAAGGTCCAGGGTCATTTCTGTCATATTCCAAAGCCCATGTTCATAATCACTGAACCAGTGAGGCTTGCAGAGGCCAGGGAGAGGGGACACTTGGGGCTATCTCAGAAGACTAGGCTCCATAAGGGAAGGGTATCATGGAATAGGTCAGTGAAAGAGTAAGGTGTTTGTATGGCATTCTGCTCGTAAGAGGGTCACAGAGGGGAGACAGAAGGAAACTAGGAAAGAGAACAGGGAAAGGCAGTTGATTAGAGATACCATGAGGTGAGAGACGATTGGGCATAGTCCCCTGACAGGNGATATTAACATGTCCACTCTTCTTTTTGTCAAGTGCATGCATGGAAAGACTTAAAATGGGAGNTGAGAAAGTGTCTTAGTTAGGGTTTCTATTGCTGTGAAGAGACACCATGACCATGGCAACTCTTATAAAAGAAAACATTTAATTGGGATGGCTCACTTATAGTTTCAAAGGTTCAGTCTATTATCATCATGGTGGGGAACATTGGTGGCATGCAGGCAGACATGGTGCTGGAGTAGGAGCTGAGAGTCCTACATAGGAAACCTCAAAGACCACCCCCACAGTGACATACTTCCTCCAACAAAGCCATACCCACTCCAACAAAGCCACAGCTCCTAATAGGGCCACTCCTTGTAGGATTATGGGGGCCAATGACATTCAAACTGCCACAGGAAGTGTCTCACAGGAAGCAAGTTTCCAACAGGAAGTNTTTTCTTTACCCTTTTTCTACCTCTCTCTTGGCTTCAGTGTGATAGCCCAGGGCTCCGCCCACTAGTCCGACCAGGCCACTGCCTTTTGAGCCCCGTGTGCCCAGAGAGGCAACTTCTTGGCTAGTGGAGCCTCATCTCCACTCTATCTCAATCTGTAGCCCTACTTAGAAAAAAAAAAATACATTTCAGGCTACCACCACACTTCTAAACATTGGAAACCAGCCTTGCAAAGAAAGTGAGGGGCCAGTCCATGGCATAGGGACAGCTATGAGGTGCCACTAGCACCACATATACCTGTTCTCCTTAGAAATGTCGTTCACAAACCTTTCACTCACTCGTTCATTCAGTCCCATCACACGGATAGTTATTAAATACCCATTCTGACTATCTTACCTGATGGGAAGGACAAAGTCCAACAAATACGTCACCTGACCTGGGGACCCTTATATTGTGTTGCTGGTGGTGTTGGTGACAGGTGGTCAACAATAGCTGTAATGAATGTTAGATTAAAGAAACGCTCAGAAGTCACCATGGTGTCCCCACTGTTTGCATGGCTTGCCTTGCTCACTCCTGTATCTTCAACGTCCACTCCAGAGAACAGCCACTTTCTCCTAGTGTGGATTAGAAAAGAAACGACACACAATTCTTCCAACAGGTGATAGCATGTTCGAGCTGGGAGGAACTGGACAAAGTTACTGGTATCCTTGTCATTCCCTCCCAGGCATCACATCCAGGCCCTTCCTGCTTTCCCAGCTCCATCTTGTGTAGCCACGCTATAACGAATATTCAATTCAGTCAGAGTTCCTATTGAAGCCAAGGAATCTAAAGTGGGACTCAGGGTTGTGGTGAAGATGGAGCTTCAGTTGTCTTGTGTTTTTCCAGAAGCTTTGCCATAGCCCACCCTGAAACTAAGTATGGTCCCACCTGCACATTCTCCCCTGCGGCAGGGAGGCTACCAGCAAGAACTGGATGGCAGCAGCTACAGAGGTAGTTAGGAAGCTTCCTTGTTCCCTTCCTGCCCCACCTCCCATCATCCTACTGTCCTGCTACTCTTCCCTGCAGGAGTTCAAAACCAACCTGACCTATGTAGTGAAATCCTATGGGGCTCAGAAGCCTAGCAATTGCAAAACCCTAGCTTTGATCTCCAGCACTGGGGGTGAGAGTCAGGGATGGAGGGTGAGAAAACCACATCACTCCCAGATGCCTGGCATTGGCTGCTGGCTTTAGAACCAGGTCTCCAAAATCTTTTTCCTCCTCACTCTGTCTGCTGCCTCCCATGGATCTCATGGGAAAGTTCTTAGCTTAGTCCTAAAAGCCGTCTTTAGTATGATCCCTGCTTCCTAAGGGGACCTAGGCTTTTCTGGTTCTGATGGGTGGCCTTTTACCCTTCTAAAGCCAACCATCTTCCTGTCTCTCTCTGTCCCTGTTCTGGGAAAGATCTCTTAGGGTCTTTCGTGGCCACTTGGTGGCCTTGAGGATGAGTAATGGGCAGCCTGGGCCAGGGCCCAAGCAGCAGACCTCCCAAGAACAGTGACACATACGTTTGGGCATGCTTATGATTTTCTCCAGAGGACTGGAGGGAGAAGGGGGTGGAATGTAGAAACTTCTCAGGCTTTAAGAATTCCTGCCCTCCTCCTCAGTCTGACCCTGACTATGCCTGTCTGGGTCCTGGCAATGCCCACGGGCAGGACATCAAGTAAAAGAGGGGAGGCCTGTTTGTTATTTGCTTGGTCGCCCCTCCTCCGCACTCGTCTCCACTGGCTGCTCACCNCCTTGCTGCCCGCCTGTCCCTCTGGGCTGCTAGGGCGCCACTACTACTGTCCCCAACCCGCTTTGCCAGACGGGTCTAAAGGCAGCTTGACTCACTGCTCTGCCAACAGCCCACGGCTTGCGCGAGGCTATAAAACCTGCCACTGAGGGAGGAGGCCCAGTGCTGCCCTGCATTGCACAGCCCGAGCGCGCAGACATGACCCGAGCCGTAGAGCGGGGCCAAGGGGCTACAGGCTGGGGGCTGCGCGGCGCCCTGATGGCCGTAGCTCTGCTGTCGGCGCTGAACGCCACGGGCACCGTGTTCGTGCTGTGCCAGTGGCGCGGGCTAAGCGCGGCGCTGCGGGCGCTGGAGGCGCAACTCGGCCGCGAGCAGCGCGAAGACAGCGCCCTACGCGCCTTTCTGGCGGAATTGAGTCGTGCACCGGGTCGGGTCCCTGAATCACCCCAGGACCCTGCGAGCGCAGCGCGCAACAAGCGCAGCCACAGCGGAGAGCCTGCGCCACACCTCCGCGCCGAGAGCCAGGACATGATGATGATGATGACCTACTCCATGGTGCCGGTAGGCAGGGGCTCGTCTCGGTGGCGCCCCCGTTGGTCAGGGCAGCAGGAGGTGATGGGAACTGGGATACCGTGGCCAGGGACAAGGTCTTGGAGAGAATCCCGGGTACAGATGTGGCTAGGAAGGTCATCCTGGCAAGCTGCTTAACTCTTTTGAGATCAGTCTCTTCATCTTCTGGGGCGGGGCGGGGCAAGCCTTCACTTCTGACATCTTTTGAGTCTGCAGGTAAAAATGAAGGGCGTAGGCAGCCTTGCCCAACTTTTGACAGAAATTTTCTTGGTATGAACTCCACAGCAGCAGCTCTCTGTGGCAGAGTCTCCGAAAACAAAGTGACTTTTCTTCAACAAGGATTCCTTTGCTTGGCACTATCCAGTGGTTAGGTTTTTAATCCGGCTTGGACTCATCCCCGTGAGATTGCAACCAAACTGCCNACCTAGATGCTGAAAGTCGTTCCTGGCTCTCAAGCTGTTCCAAATGGGAGAAANTGACGTAGTGTAACTTTTATTAGCATGTGACTGTGCACTAGCAAAGCTGAGGTTCTTCATGTGGGNCCTGTGGGTTGCTTCAGAAGAGTGGAAAGCCAGAACTACTGGCACAAAAGTATGCGTCCAGGGAAGGTTCCAGCATTCATCTTTTTTCTTTTAATCACCCTCCTGTCCTTCCTCCTTCTCTCCCTCCTTCCTTCCTTCCTCCTTTCTTCCTAAAACAGTTTCATATAATTCAGGATGGCCTTCAACTGGCTGTGTAGCCAAGGATGACCTTGGACTCCAGCTCTTCCACCACCTAGGTGCCAGGATTGGCACAATCCTCCCGGGCCTCTTTGCACTTTCTAAACTGTCCTATTGCATACTCACTTCCTGAGATTTAGGAGACAACGCTCTAAAAGAAAGACTGTTAAAGAAAACAACACCATCTTTACTCCACCTTCCAGCTGTTCTGCTTTTGTTGATTTGAACCCAGTGGTTCTCTGACAGGGGCTTCAAGATCGCACCCCCATCCCCCTTTCCATTCCCCGGTTCCCCTTTCATTCACTGCAACAGCTATGGGCTTCTTTCACTTTATAATTAGAAAATTTTCAATTGTCACTCCAAGTCCATACCTAGGAATCCAAGTCCATACCTAGGAATCTTACGTATGTGATGAGAAGTCTACTTAAAACATTATTGCATGTGAGCTTAAATGCTTTTAAAACTACAAATACTGCACACTTCAAATCCATAGTTTGAGAAAGGTCAAGTTTTCCATTTCTGGCTTCACTTTTTTACTCACATAAACATTTAAAAATCTACGCCTAAGCAAAAATTTCGAAAAAATACAACCTCTGTAAGATGGAGAGGACTCATTAGGGAATTCCAGAGCATTCTGTTGCCTCTCCACTCTGCATTTAAGAGGTTTTAAAAAAAAAAATCCATCTGAGCATCAACACTTTATATCTTTAATCCTGCTTTTAAGGTAGGAGGTTTGGATCCAAATTGCAGCCTATTCAGGCACTAACATAAGAGAGTGAGTTCATTTCCATGTCACTCAGAAAGCTAGATTTCAGTGCAGGTGACTGGCAGTGCAGCCACCTGCTCATGTTACAGATTAGCGCAGAGACTACAGCTAGGACATTTATAGATCATCAGCACCCACTGCCTCGCATCNACAGTGCACATGTTGTGACCCTTTTGAGTCACTGAAGGAGATGCAGCAAGACCAGAAGGCANCAATCTCACTGATGAGTGATCCCCTCATGCAAGTGTCCAGGTGCCTAAGAGCACTGCACCTCTATCGTGTGTCAGGTCTCAAACCCAGAACAAATGGCTAACTGAGGTGCACACTAACATCTCAAAGCTGATGCTGGCCTGGCTGCCAGGTTCTCCCTGCATCCCTCAGTCCTTGCCTGTTACAGGGCCCTCCTGGCTGGCATACCCCACCCCCTACCCTNAACTCTCCAGCCCCAGGGCTGGGCTGCGCTTCCCCTAGCTCTCCCTTCTCTTTATAACAGTCATTTTGGTTATCTGGCTCTTTTGGTCTACACTTTACTCTCTTGGTCAGTCTCTTGGCACAGACCACCCCTCTTGGTCAGCGGCTGGCTCTTCTCCCCTCTTCCTGTAAGCCAATTCCTTACTTTGCACAACTCAGTCTGGTCATGTCACTCTGGACTCTCCCAGATGTCTCTGCCTCTGGCTATGTTCTCCCTTTTACCTACAATAAAGCTTCTCCTCCACCATGCCTAGTGGCAGCCATGGCCTTCCTTTGTTGTTTCTTTTTCTCCTTCACCATGCACATAAACATCCAGGTGCCATACTNTAAGAATGCTTCAGCTCTGCCATGCCCATCAGTATCTTGGGGGTGTTGTGCAGTATAGGCTTTGATTCAGATGCTCTATGACTACAAGTGTCCACNGATGCCAGTGCTGCAGGTGTGAGGGCCACATTTTGAGGAAGGCAGTTCTAGAACACCAGAGTTATCAGAGAAACCTGAAAACAGCGATGCCTGAATCTACCCTAGATATTATTCCAAGTGGATCAGTCTGAGGTGTGGCCTGGGATGGAGAGTTCACTTACTAGTAGACAGGAGAAATACATGAGTTCCTGAGGATGATCAGCTAGCTGGGTTAAGCGCTTCCAGACCCCATTAGGTCTTGCTTTAAGCAAAGGAGGCAATTTCACTACTGAATGCCTCTTTTTTTTTTCTTTCTTTATTATAACAATACACTTCTTATCCTCATGCAAATTTTTTTCTTTACTCTTTGCTTTTCTTAGAACAGAAAATTAACTACACAGGAAAGCAATTTATTAAAAAAAAAAAAAGCCATCACTGGGCACCTCAAGTAGAATCATTTAGAGACGGATCTAGAATAAATCATGGAGGTAGACACATCTACCTACCCAGCCCTAGCCCTTTTCTACAGCATCAGATCTTGAATGAGTGTCAGATCCATGGACCATCGCAGGGACTCACTCCGAGACCCTGTATTGGAGATCTAAGACCAAAGANGCAAGCTCTATGCAGATTAATGTCAGCATTTCAAAAAAACCATCCAGAGTGGTCTCTTTATCCAGGATGAGCTTCCTTGTGGCTTGTTTCTGCACTTTTGCCTAAAACAAAAAGTACATCTCTCAGCATGGGAGCTCTGACCGGCACATTCTGGTCGGTAGTTCTAAATGACTTTATTGAAAAAAAAAATCAGCAATTATTACTGAAGTACAGTTAATTTGGCGCAGACAAGCATATTAAAAATTTTAAGAACAAGTGAGTATTTTGTAGGAAAAATGTTGAGTAGGACAGTGGGCTAAGCCGGGGAGCACNGAACCTGGCCAGAAAGGGGGCTAGGGGTCTGGAAGCCATGGGAAGGAGGGCAGCTTTGACCTACCCCTCCCTTCCTGTAGTTTTTCTTTCTGCTTCTGCTGTTTGTCTTACCCACAACCTTTTGTCTTCTCTCCCAGCAGAATAGATCTGACCCCTCCCCTGCCCCTCTCTCTCCACACCCTGTTCCCTACCCCTCTCCCGCCTTTCCTCCTCTCTCTTTCTGTCCTACCTTTATGACAGACACTCTGGCAGCTCTGCTCTGCTCTCTTTTCTGACCCCAAATCTACGNCATCNAGAGGAACTTTAATAAGACATCGAAGTCGGGTAGAAACCCNGCAATGCACTAAGGCTGGTGACTCTATCTCCACAACAGTCGTTAGCCCCNGGTACCAAGCACACTCCTACAACCTAAGATACCATTCGAAAGTCTGGGCACCTCTCTAGCAGGAAAGTNACTTTTTCTGTTCTTAAGTAAATCTGAATGGGTTTTCAAGGAAGACAAACATGATTAAACAATTTCCAGATACTACCAAGGGCATGGGATAGAATGTAAGGCCTGTGCCAGATTGTTACTTTAGACAGGGTNTTACCATGGTGTAGGCTAGCCCTGAACTCTCCCCCTAGCTGCCTCTGCCTCCTAAGCACTGGGAACCCTATACCTAGCTCTATGCTTAANTTCCNATAATCTTAAAGNTTTATTTTATTTTAGGTATTTNACCTGCACGTGTACTGTGTGTATGCCCAGGAGGTCAGAAGAGGGTTTCAGATCCCTGGAGAGATAGTCATAAAAATTTGTGAAACCCAGCCAGGGTCCCAACAAGTGCTCTTGAACACTGAGTCATCTCTCCAGTACTTCTTAAATCTGTGGTTATAATGCAAATCAATAGATTTTTTTGTTTGTTTGTTTTGTTTTTCAATGCAGGGTTTCTCTCTGTAACAGCCCTGGTTGTCCTGGAACTTGATTTGTCCAGGCTGGCCTCAAACTCACAGAGATCCACCTAGCTCTGCCTCCCAAGTGCTGGGATTAGAGGCGTGNNCCACCACTACCCGGCCAATAGATTCTTTCTTAACAAGGTAAAATATAATGGGAATCTCTTACCTTCAAGCCCAGCTTTCCACTCACTAGCAATTATCCTGAGAGCTGTCTACTGTCACTGTAGGTAGCTCAGTTTGTCCTAGGATTAGCCAGAGAAACCAGGCAAATGAAAGTAGTGGAATAAATACATGTTGGGAAGTGGAAGCCTGGCTCTCAGCAGAGTACATTAATACACCTGGAAAACCAAAGAAACTTTGGGGACAACCTACTCTAAATAAGAACAGAATTCAGTGGGAATTCCTTACACCTAAACACCCATTCTACCTTCTCCCTGGACACTGCCAGCACCTCTCAACCTCACCTTTTTCTTTTGGAATCCACTGAGTCGTGTTGAGTGTTGCCTGCTAGAGTGTTCACTGATTCTGTCAGTTTGATCTTGTGCAGGTAACCAAGCTGCAGAGAGCTCATGGGTGCAAAAGACATGGCAGGGCCAGAAGGCAGCATTCATAGCACCATTTAACATATCAAAGAGGGCTCTGGCTGCCAGGTTCTCCCAGCATCCCTCAGTTCCCACCTGTTACAGGGTCCTCTTTGCTGGCATACCCCATCCCTACCCTGAACTCTCTAGTCCAGGAGCTGGGCTGCGCTTCCCTATATAACCCAGCCATTTGGGCTACACCGGTCCTTTTGTGCCCTTTTACCTTTTGGCCTCTTTGTCTCTGGTCTCCTGGCTCTCTCATCTCCTCTTCCCCTTTCTCCTTACATGGCCCTCACTCANTCTAGTCATGTTCACTCNGAACTCTTCCAGATTCCTCTGGCTGTGCTCTCCCTCATATCTACAATAAACCTTTTCCTCCACACACCTGGGAGCAGTCACGCCCTTCTTTTTTTCTTTTTTTCCTCCATCTGGTGTGAGACCTAAAACTCCCCATCCTCTGGCTCTTAAGCTCTTTCCATCTCCTCTTCTTCCATGTTCTCTGAGCCTTGATGAAGTTTATGTATGTCCCANTTAGGGCTGAACACAAATATCACCTGTTCTCAAGACTTTGAACAATTAGGAGTTTCTTCATTACCTGCCATCCACTGCAGAAAGAAACTCCTCTGGGGCTGGAGAGATGGCTCAGCAGATAAAGGCACTGACTGTACTCCCAGAGGACCCNTGTTCTATTCCCAGNCCCCACAGGGTAGCTCACACCATCTGTAACTCCAGTTCCAGGGGATCCAATAACATTTTCTGGACTCTATGTGCACTACAGGTACAGGTGCACAGACATATATACAGAGAAAAATACCTATACATATAAAAATATTTTTTTATTTTAAAGAAGAAACTTATCTGACCAGGATTGAAAGCAGCACTAAACTTTGGATATAAATATGTATTTAGAAGGCAGTTTGACAACATGTCCCTTTAGCAAAACAACAATTGTAGGTTAACGACCTCCGTAGTCAGGGGNTTTTGGCCCACTTTACAATATTAGGCATGAATTCCCTTTTTTGGAGCATGTCTTAAGTTCAATCAGAAAGCAGTTGGTTATCCCCATGATGTTCATGCCACTATTGTACCAGTGGTCACATCTCANCTGGCAGGTTGATATTGTAGTGTTCAGGATCTAGTGTTGAGCAGGACAATGAATTGATGACTCCTTTCCTCCAGTGTCCAGTACCTACCAGCACTATGAAAGCTAGCCAGCAGACAGGATGTTGCCAGATTAGTTCAAAATTGATTTCTCTGTGTCCCCAAACCAAAGCATATGATATCTTCAGCAACAGGGTCTTGTTATCTAGTTATAGTGGGAAACTAAGAGTAATAGCAATAGTCTACGTTGTGTTGGGTGCCTCTGAGGCCTCCTTGACTAATACATAGAAGCATCCATAACCAGCACTAAGATACTCATTTAATAACCTGTGTCTCAGGGAAAGCATTGCCTGCCCANGCATGACACCCCTATTTAAACTCTTTTTTATTNTATTTNTGATTAGCATATGAAGTACTGTGCTTGCATAAGGCTTTTTCATACTTCCTTAAATTTGGTAACCTACCCACCTCAGCCATCNTCTCCTCTTNCACTTTTTTCTCCTGTCTCTGCTTAAACCATTCACCTCCAGTTTCCCCCCACAAATGTCTCTTCAACATGTGGGGAGAAACCATTCATTTTTTAAAAAGATTTATTTGTTTTGTGTGATGTGTATGAGGACTTTGCTCACATGGGTGTCTATGCACCATGTGCATGCCTGGTACCCAGAAGGTCAGAAGAGGGCACTGGATTCCCTAGAACTGGAGTTATGAACGGCTGTGTGTTGCCGTGTGAGTGCTGGGACTCAAACCTGGGTCCTCTGCAAGAACAACAGATGCTCTTAACCACTGAGCCATCTTTCCAACCCTAGATATTTTAATTTAAAAATGCAAATTGTGACTACGCTAAAATATAGTTTCGTCGTTTGCCATGACTAAACAATAAAAGTTTGACACTACACTGAGCCAGAGAAGCTGGAGGGGAAGAGCCAGGCTCTTCAGTCAGCCCGACTTACATAAGTCTAGTAATTGTCCCTACACCACCAGGAAGTCTCTGTGTTCTTGAACTAATCCCCAGGATACATTTGAAGTGAAGAAAACAAGGCAGAGAAAAGTATGTATTGTAGTACCTGTCTCTTATACACATCTAGATGTGTATAAGAGACAGGTAGTACCTCGTACCTAAGAAAGTAAAATAAATGGAAAACAAAACAAAATAAAACAATTTTAGAGGGTAAGCATAATCTTTTCACTATTATTTAGCTTTTTTTTTTTTTGAGGTTTTAACTGAATTACCCTGGTTTGGGGTGTTTTTCGTTTGGTTTTGAGACAGGGTTTCTCTGTGTAGCCATGGCTGACCTGGAACTCTCTTTGCAGCCCAGGCTGGCCTCTAACTCACAGAGATCCGCCTGTCTCTGCCTCCCGAGTGCTGGGACTAAAGGNGTGTGCCACCACCACCCGGTAAAATGACTCTATTCTTACTGTGAGTAAAAAGGCCCACCTACCACAGGTGACGTGGCTGCTGAGCTTGAGCGTATCAGCAGCTGTGACAAACCAGGGTTCTTAGTTCAGTTTCTGCTACTATAACAAAAAAATCCAGTANCAGGTAGTTTATAAATATCAAAGTTTTATTTGGCTCATAGTTCTGAAAGCTGAGCAGTCCAAGAACATGGTACTGCATCCAGNGGACTCTCCTGATGCGTACCACGGCAGAGTACCACAGGCAGACACAAGTTTGTTAGCTCAGGTCTCTCTCTTGTAATGATGCTAATGCAGTTATGAGAGACCTCTCCTCATGACTTCATTTAATCCCAACCACCTCCCTAAGTCCCCACCAAAATACAAGTAACACATGAATTTGAAGATCAGGTTTCCAATACGTAACTTTGGGGAACTCATTCACACTATAGCCTACGCCCTGAGTGAAGCATACAGTGTATGTTCTCATCGATGATGGCTGCGCAAGANCCAGAGCCTACTCTTAATTTTTTTTCCAGNAGAAGTAAAAACATCTGACTTTTCTTGTGAAATATCTCATCTTTTAAATATTGACAGCAGAGAGGAAAAAAAAGAAGAAAGAAAAAAATTAGTTGGTTGGCACAATTTTGACAAAACAGTATTCACATTGCTTGAGGCCATCTTAGGACATCCAGCTGGGAGTGTGTAACAGTTGTGTCTTGGGTGGTTTTGAACAAACTTATTTTATTTAGCTAGGTCACAACCTTGTATTTTGCAAGCCTGNTTCTGAACACTTGGGAGTAACCACTAATATGTTGTTGTTATGGTTGAGGTAGAAGTGATTTTTGGTATTTTCTTAGGTTTGAGTTGTGTTTCTACTTGATCTATTTTTGTTTANTTACTTATNTATTTGTGTGTGTGTGTAGGTTCTATGTGCACATGAGTGCATTTTCCCACAGAGGTCATCAGAAGGCGTCAGACTCCCTGGAGCCTAACTCCCGAGTGTAGCTTTACTGAAGTTTGCTGACACCATGCATACTGTCATCCCTGGAGAAGTGCTGGGGCTGGTGAGCCCAAGCTGCTAAATCAGCATTGTTCCCTGAACGCAAGACAGAACTGCTGTGAGGGTGTGGCTACACTCCAGAGGGGGAGAGCCTGTAGGCTGAGCCAAGCTACTGGCTTCCCAAATCAAAAGTGGTAGAGGTTGAGACAGAGCCTAAACACCCACTAACCCCAAATGTATGCCCTCTTCAAATTCTATTCTGTTCAGTTAGCGGGGGAGGGGATAGCGGATACCTCAGGAGCTCCTGTCATGTGGAATGGACCCTATAGGAGATTGGCCTGTTACAGAAGGGCGCAAAAAGAGAGAGTAGCCAAAAGAGAAAGCCATATGCAGACCTGGGAGGTGGATTTTTGTAGCCTTCCTTGTGGTCTCACGAGCTCATCTGTGCCTCGGATGTCAGGGCACTGTTCTCAGAGCACACCTGGCACTGTGTGGTAGTGTGGGTGTCAGCAGCTGCCCTGGGTGTTAATGGTGGAGTGAGAACTTGAAACTACATCTGTGCTAGGATCTTGTCTGGTNGTCTTGGTACACCCTCAGAAATCTGGCTGTATCTNAGGCAATTCTGGTATGTTGAAGAAGACAGGAGAGAGCTGACCCCTTCACTCCAGTTTAGACNCTTCTTCATGAACACCTAACTTGGAATACACACTTCATGTTGGTACACTTAATTCTTCTATATCTATTAACTCTGCAGCTGCAGATTCAATCCAGGACTCATTAAAAATAATCAAGGAGGGTTCTCTCTCTCTCTCTCTCTCTCTTTCTCTCTCTCTCTCTCTCTCTCTGCCTCAGTTGCTGTCCAACTTACTGTGTGTCTGTGTGTATATGTGTGTGCGAGCACATGTTGCACGCACATGCATGTACAAATGCATATGCACATACGTGGAAGCCAGAGGAGGCGGTCAGGCATGTTCTCTGTCACTCACCACCCCCTGTCCCTTTGAAGACAGGGTCTCTCCCTGAGCCAGAAGCTTGCTGTTTTGACTAAACTGACTGGCCAGCAAGCCTC
>LZPO01027399.1:464540-478187 GCA_001675575.1 Neotoma lepida | reverse complement strand
GGCTTTGATCTCCAGTACTGCAGAACCTAGGCTTGGTGGTGCTACGTGTAATCCTAGCACTTGGCAGATGGAGGCAGGAAGATTAGATGTTCAAGGCCATCCTCAGCTACATCGCTAATTTGAGGATGGTCCTTAACACCATCCTACTGTCTCCCTTTGCTTCTGATAGCACAGGCTAGTCTCTGACCTTCACAGCCTTGCTGCCCAGAACACCATTGAAGGGCAAGTAGAAGAGAAGTTGTCTGGAGCTTTTTGGCAACAGAAAACACCAGGCCTGGGTCCACCCTGCTAATTCAGTTTTAGAAGGATNCTAACAAACCGCCTGTGTCCACAGACATGGTTATTCTGCTCTAACTCACTTTTTAAAAACATGTTTCAGATTTGAATTTGGCAAAGAGACACCCCAAACTCTGAAGCTTGAAAATGCTTTGTATTTTGATCGAAAATACCTCTTTGCAAATTCCAAGACTTACTTCAACATAGCTGTGGATGAGAAGGGCATCTGGATTATCTATGCTTCAAGTGTGGACGGCTCAAGCATCCTTGTAGCACAGCTGGATGAGAGGACATTCTCTGTGTTGCAACACATCAATACCACATACCCCAAATCCAAGGCTGGCAATGCCTTCATAGCTCAAGGAATCCTCTACGTCACAGACACCAAAGATATGAGGGTCACATTTGCCTTTGATCTGTTCAGAGGAAAACAGATCGATGCAAACTTTGATCTCAGAATGTCCCCATCTGTTCTTGCCATGTTATCATACAACATGAGGGATCAGCATTTATATTCATGGGAAGATGGCCATTTGATGCTTTATCCTGTGCGGTTTTCGTCAGCAGCAGCAAGCCAGCGATAGGCTGCTGCCTGTTTCTTCATTACACTCCACATGTTTCCTAGGGCTTGTTCGAGCCCAGCAGAAAGCTTGTCTGTAAAGGATATCCAGGTACTCGGAGCATAACCCCATGCCACAGGCACTTGTGCAATCAGCNAGCCNCCTTTAAACCGGGTTGCTTAGATAGCTACAGATNGGATGTGGAAATGACTGAAATCTCTCAATTCCTCCTCAGACTCGAAAAGGTGGCTCTCTTTCTTGGGCCTTAGTTTCCCCATTGGTCAGACAGAGCATCTAGTATGTTGATAACAATTTCCCTTACCTGCATGAAATTCTGTGATTNTTGGCTGATTATATATTAGATTGCTTTCTGGTTGGTTTTTNCCCACTACATTTAAACACATTTATCTGCAGCTTGAGGGATGAACTCATCTGTAATGACTTACATTTGATATCTAGAGAAGGCACNCTGGCTCTTAAGGCTTCTAAGCTACTATGTTTTCCATAATTTGCTANTTTTTCTCTGAAGGTGCACCTGCCACCACAGAATGGTCATTTCAGCTCCTGAGTACAAATCCAATATTAGTTAAAAACTGTGAATAGCTGCAGGCTCAGGTCTCTAAGTGAAACTGCATCAAGCCCTTCTAGGTGCCTGTCAGTTTCTGATCATGCCTGTTTGTTGCTGGGGAGCATAAACACAGATTCCTCAGCTCATGGGCACTTCTGCCAAGGCTATGGGATTGCTATCAGAGTATTAAACACTAAGTGGGCAATAATCTGGTTAGAACCATGGGAACACGATGGTTTTTCAGAAGAGAGGCATCATTTGCAGTCACTCTCTAGAACAAGGGATGACAATTGGCTCAAAGGCCAGAGCCAGCCTATCTCCCATTCCTGCAAGGGGCATCTCATTTCTGCACCTAAGAATCATACTGCAGACCATGACAGCAGTGAAGCCTAGCAGTTCTGAAAATCCCGAAACATTACTACCCAATCCTTACTACCCAAATGAAGCAAGTGAACTTCCAGGCAGCAAGGCATTCTCTCACAAATGGTTCTCAAGGTTTGATCTGTTCCTCTTGGGTGGTAAGTAAATGATCTAGTTTCATTGGCTCCTACACACCCTTAAACAGGTATGTTTTCTGCCAAGCCCTTCAGCCTGGCACTAAGTTCCATTTAGGGCCATGGAGGTCAAAAGAGAGCTGAGAATTTCATTGCCTCCTGAAGACAGGAAGAGAAACTATAGAAACTGACCAGGAAAGACTGGACAGCCATTTGTTCTAGTGTGTGTGTTCTGACATATTTTCTCTGGGCCCAAACCCATTCTCAGTGGCCCCCGTGCCTGCTTTAAGCTTTTTAACAGAAGCACTTTAAGACTTGGGGTGTGCATATTTAACTATTTAAACTTTCCCGACCTCTGGAAATACCCAGGCAGCTCTTAGTGGTGTGTTTGTTGAGTTCTCAAGATAATGGGTCCCGAAGCTTCCCCTCTCCTCCATTGGTTGGTCTGCCATTCGTCACAGCTTTTGAAGATATTCTCTCAGATTCAGCTGTTGCAATGAGGAGTTCTCCTGTGTTTTCAGCGTCTAAAGTTCAAATACGTGGTACTGTTTCTGAGTACAATTGACCTGGATATAAACATAATTCCCTTACTAGTATTGCTGAGAATAGANACAATACTAACTGTACATATATCATAAGCAAAATAGTTTAGTTATTGAATTAGCTCACACAGTTTTGGTATCTGCACTATCAAATATCTTAGTCTATTTTTTGTTTGTTTGTTTGTTTTTAACAGGGTCTTTGTTTGCCTAGGGGGTCAAGTGATCTTCCTGTGTCAGCCTCCTGAGTGCTGGGACCACAGACACAGTGGCTCTTTTTCTCTCTTAATTGTGGGTGAAGAATCATATGCTCACTGTTAGAGAAGCTCATACTGAGATTTCTGTTTCTTTCTTTTCATTGTTGTTTCTTTCTTTTGCTATGGTATATAGTAGGATTAGAACAAGTAAGGTTGACTGATGTTTGTCCTTACAGAAGAAGAAGAATTAAGATATTATTTTTTCTTGCAAACAGTACTTCATTCTATATCACTCAACACACACACACATGCATATACACACATACACACAAACACACATACATGCATGCACACACACAGATGTTTCAGGCACACTGCTGAAATAGGAAGCACAGCCTTGTGTTTTTAAGTCAAGATATCATTTTAATCATCTCCACTGTCACTTATAGCCAGAGATGTTCTAAAAACATTTTGCATATCTCTATATGAAATCAAATAATTCTTGAATTCTTCTCAAATCTAAAGTAGATACCATCGCTCTAGAAATTGTACCTTCCAGCTTTGAAGGTATATAGGCCAGACCCTATATACCAAAGCATTTTCTTTTAACTGATATAGAGTCCAACTAATGTTGCACAGGTGCCTCTGGCCTCAATGTATCATGAGGCAGAGGTGATGGGACAGGGGAAGTATTCTAGGCTGAACGCTTCAGATCAGTTCTGGTCTTGGGTTCCTTCAAAGTCTTTTTACCAAAAGGTGAAATGTCAATGAGAAAGCACAATTCTTGAAAAGTCAGCCATGGCCTTCCAGCCACACAAAGTATACTTGACCTTTGCCTGTCTGGTATGGAGCTACCTGAAGGAGAAGTGAAGGACAAAGTTCTTCAGTTTTCATCAGTGCTGTGACCTTGTTTCTCACATAATTCCCATTTGTAACCACAGATTCCAAATGACCAGCAAATAACAATTGTAATTAGTAAAATAAAATTATCCTGAACATAATCACATGTAGAAACAAGTGTGTTATTATTTGTATCTCTTGGTATACATACATATATATATATGAAACACAACTCAGATCAACACTNAGGTAGATTATGTTGGTAGTTTCTCTGTAGAAACTTTGTTTGCTAGTTCTGCCTGAACTGGGCTATCATTAAAATGGATTGTTCCTACTGTAGGAAAACATGGAAAATGGATAACTGGGAACCAAACCTGTTCTAGTANGTTCTCTGTTGCTGTGATACACACCTTGACCAAGAGTGACTTGGGGAGGTAAGGGTTTTTTTCGGCATACACTATGGATAGGAAATCCAANGCAAGAGCTAAGANAGAGGACCATGGAGGAATACTGCTTAATCTTTGTGCTCAGCCAGCTTTCTCCTACAACTCAGTGCAAGTGTTACAGCTCTGGAGAGAAAGGTATCCTGACTTGTCAGGAAATCAAGCTATACCTGGAGCTGCAAAGGGACAGTTCTGCAGGAAAGGTATCTTGACTTGTTGGGTATCCCTGAAGCTAGGGTGTGGTGGGGGATCGTCTCCCGCCATGATGTAGCAATCCTACTGTGCTCCTCTCCGAAAGCTGTTACAGCTCAGCTCTGCTCCGCTGCCCCCCCCTTAGGGGTGGTTCCAAGCAGAGGTATCTGTTTCTTCTCAGCTCCAGCCCAAGATGTTACTTCTGCTTCACTCTGCTAAAGGAGAACCCAAGCAGAAATTTAGCAATCTCTTCAGCAACAGCACAAGTTGTTACTTTTTCTGCTCAGCCCCTCTAAGGGAAGGCCTCAGAAAAGGTTCTGTTCTGAAAAAGATCTTCACCCAAAACTATTTTAAGAAAGATTTATTTGGGAAGAACGAGTCCAAGAGAGTGGCTGCCTCTGCCAGGGGAGGGCGAGGACAGCCCCCAACTGAACAGGCAGAGGGGCTTATATAGGGCTTCTTTGGGGCTGAGTTTTTCCAGGAAGAAGGTTTTCTGCTCAGGGACTGGTTAGTTTTCCTGCTCAGGGATTGATTGGTTTAGTAGTTCAGGGCAGAGTTGGCTCTGGTTTCAGGGCCAAACTGTATTTCTTTCACTGACCCTTTTTAGCCTTTTGGCTCTAGTTTTCAGGGCCAGGGCATATTTCTTTCACTGGCTCTGGTTCCAGGGCCAAAGTGTGTTTCTTTGGCTCTGGTTTCAGGGTCGGGGTGTGTTTCTTAGGTTCTGGGTTCAGGGCTAAAGTATTTCTTGCACTGCCTCTGGGTTCAGGGCCAGTGTGTGTGTGTGTGTGTGTGTGTGTGTTTACTGGCTCTGGTTTCAGGGCCTCGGAAGGTTTCTTTGGCTGGTGCTTTTACCCTACACTCAGGACCACATGCCTAAGTGTGGCACAGACCAGTGGGCTGACCTTCTAAACCATCAATCCAAACAATTTCTCACAGATGTGACTGTAGGCTAATATGATGGAGGCACTTCTTCATTTGGGGTTCCCTCTTCCTAGATGTGTCAAATTGACAACCAAGGTTAGACACAGAATTGGGTACATAGAGATGTAAACACAGTGGAGATTTGATGACATCAGCAGGGCAAGGTAAGTGAAAAACTATCTGGGGTCAAGAATAAAAAAATGACAATTTTTTAAAACTAGATTTGTATGAATTTGGACAAGTCTCAATTCTTTGGAAAAAGAATAATAGTATAACCTATTAAGCTGGCTAGTTTTATGTCAACTTGATACAAGCTAGAGTCATTTAAGAAGCGAGAACTTCAAATAAGAAAATGCTTCCATACATCTGGCTATAGGTGTAAGCATGTAAGGCATTTTTCAGTGATTGATAGAGGAGGGCCTGGCCCATGGTGGGTGGGGCCACCCCTGGATTGGTGGCCCTGGGCTCTATAAGAAAGCAAGCTGAGAAAAGCCATGACAAGCAAGCCAGTAAGCAGCACCCTCCATGGCCTCTGCATCAGCTCCTGCCTNCACGTTTCTGCCCGGACTTCCTCCAATGATGAACAGTGATGTGGAAGTGTAAGCCAAATAAACCCTTTCCTTCCCAACTTTCTTTTTGGTCATGGTGTTTCACTGCAGCAATAGAAACCCTAATTAGGACTCTTATGTTCCTTGATTATTCTATGTGGAATGCTCTGAAAACTGTACAATTCTTGACAAATTATAATTGTTCTGTTTCTAAGGCAGGGGCACAATGTCACTAATTTCTATGTGCTGGCTGGTTTGATTAGGCAGGTAACATTGTCAATACACCAAAAAATAGTCCCTTAGTTATGCCATGAATTTACACTAAGACTGCCTCAGCTAGAGGAAAAGCAGTTCAAGAATCTGATGCCTATGCAGCTTCCTGGTAGCTCTTCTGCCCCTGGCAGCTCAGTGTGCACTGCTGATGACCTTCATAACTGAAACAGTAGAAAAACAGAGAAGTCAAAAAAAAAAAAAAGTAAAATTCTTGCCCCTGTAAGTAGACCATTAAGACTTTGTATGCAATTCAAATCTCTTGTAGCTGCTCGAGGTGGGATTTAAAATAAGGATAAGGGGCTGGAGAGACGGCTAAGTGATTCAGAGTACTGACTACTCTTCCAGAGGACCCAGGTTCAATTCCCAGCACCCAAATAGCAGCACATAACTGTCTACGACTCCAGTTCCAGATGATCTGACACTCTCACTGAGATGTACATGCAGGCAAAACACCAATGCACACAAAACATAAATAGATTTTAAAAAATAATAAAATGTGGATGAAATTCATTTCTCGGCTTCACTTCCTTTCCCCCCCAATAAGCTGTTACGGTCAACTTTGACAAGTGAAGTTGTTTCAATTCAGTTTCTTTTTTAACTTTTTAAAAGAGTGTATGTGTGTGTGGGTGCAGGGGCCCGGCAAGTCCAGAAGAAGGTCTCACATCCCCCTGGAGCTGGAGTTCCAGACAGGTGTGAGCCTTGGGTCCTCTGCAAGAGCAGAACAGACTCTTCACTAATGAGTGGTCTCTCTAGCCCTCAATCAGATTTCATCTCATAAGTGTAAGCTGCCCTAGAAGCCAGAATCCTGTGACTAGCGTCTGATCGTGTCAGGATGCTAAGCTTGTTTGCCAAGGAATCATGTTTCCAGTCACAGGATAGGGCCATTGCAAGACACACACCCAACACCATCATTTTAATGTCCAGGAAAGTAACACACCAGAAGATGGCTTACCACCCCAAGAGCAGTTTAAGTGCTAAAGTAGATGCTTGCCTGACTGTATTATATTTTCTACCTCACTCTATCATTGACAAAGGACATCTGGTTCTTGTCATTAGGAAATGGACATAACTTCAAACATGTATGTGAAAGTCATTCCTTTCTGGATGTTGTCTTGCTTTTTGAGACAGCGCAACACGCTGTAGGCTAGCCTAGAATTCACCAGCTAGCTCAGGCTTGCTTCAAATTCATGGCAGTCCTCCCACCTAGCCTTTTGAGTGTCATTACATCATTCCCAGCTAGGAGACACTCCTTTTTAAACTGCATGTAGAGAGCCTCTTTCCTCCCCAAGCAAAGAGCACTCCTCACCAAAGTTGTTTCACTGTGACTCCGTAATACCAATAACCACTTTTGAGGCAGATGGACCGTCAACTGTAGCCCAGGAATACCTATTACACTAAACATTACCAGCCTCCATGGGATGCCCTTCACCCTTTCAGAGTAACCACCACCTTGATAGGCATCACCTATAAGCCAAAGTCTCTTCTAGGCAGTCAGAGCCTCAAGTGGAAGTTGCTTACATTTCTTTTCTGTGAAATGCTCAAATCTTCAACAGTGCAGGGGACAGAATCACTTCTTGGATTATGCTTCAGCAAACACCTGCATCAAGTGCTGGAGTTGTCACTTCAGCCTTCAGAGGTTAGCTCCTGCGGGAACTGCCCAAGCCGCACAGGCCCCTTATACCAAAGATGCCGCTTTCTCCCACTGAGTGATCATTACCTGAGTGTAAAGGCCCAGGTATCTCAGCCCTCACTGGACTATGTCATTGAGTCCGCATCACTGACATGTTGTCCCTTCCGCTCTGATCCCACCGACCTTCCCTACTGATTTCTGGGGGGCTGACTCCACTTCAAATGCCTTCCCTGGGGTCTTAGACTGGTGGAGAGTGGCCATATAAAGTGCAGGATACCCAAGGGAAATTTTAATTTCAGATCAAGGAAAACAAATTAGTAAAAGCATGCTTAGAAATTTCACTGTATAAACTTGTACTAAAACCTTATTGATTTAAGCCAGGTTTGGTGACTCATGCCTTTAATCCCAACGGTGAGGAGGCAAAGGCAGAGGCAGGTGGTTATCTGTGAGTTCCAGGACAGCCTGCTCTACATAGTGAGCTCCAGGATAGCCAAGACTACATACAGAAACCTTGTCTAAAAGAAAAACTAAAAAAGTAAAAAATAATAATGTTGATTTAAAAGTAAAATTTAACTGTGAACACTGTATTTACATCTGTTAAAGTCTGTAAACCTTATTGGGTGTAGTCACAGGAAGAACCCACTGTTCTTGGTGGAGAGCTCTAGGTTGCCACTAAAACAATGAAGTGACCCCACTGTTAAAGCGTGCCAATGGAACAGGATGCGCTGACTGCTGTTAAACGGCAGGTGCAGAATCTGGGGAGCAGGGACTGAGGACAATGAAGTCAGCTGGGAGCTGTTGTTAGTGACTGACCCTCTAAACATCTGTTAAAGGCTGAGCATGATTAACAGCCAACAGAAAGCTAAGGCGAAAAGCCAAGAGGCTCCACACATCTCCAGAACACCAAGAATCTCCCTAAAGGGTTAAGAGAAAAGCTCAAGACTAGGTCTGGCATTTGAGTATCTAAATTACCCAAAGCCAAAGGTTAGACATCCAACAAAAGCCTGCTCTAATATGTTATTGAATTCAATTAGCAAGTATTTTGAGTTTTGTTTGTTTTCTGAGAAAGCGTCTNACGTGGCCCAGACTGATCCTGAACTATGTAACAGAGGCTGACTTCTGATCCTCTTGTCTCCACCTCCCAAGTGCTGGGTTTACAGATGTGCATCATCACAACCGGTTTTATGTGATGCTGGGGATAAAATCCAGAGCCTTGTTCATGTTAGACAAGCATTTCCAGATCCTCTTCATTTGATTTTACTAGGTTATATTTATCCAGGAATTTATCCATTTCATCTAGATTTTCCAGGGTTTGGAAACCCAAGTCTTCAACATTATTTTCATCCTCTATTTCTCTCTCTCCATTTTTTGTTTCTACATTTTTTGAAATACAATTTATTCAAATACATCATTTCCCCCTTTACTATTCCTACCTTCAGTCCCTTCAACTCCATGTCCCCCGTTCACTCTCAAATTGATAGCCTCTTTTTATTGTTACATACATGTGTGTATATATACACAAACACAGAAATACAATTTGCTGAGTTTGTTTTTATTGTTTGTTCCATACAAAGTGGTTGACCACTGTGAATTAAATAATTCNAGGGCTCATCACTGGAAGAGGCTATTTCTTCCTTTCTCAGTAATCATTAGTAACCTATAGTTCTTTGCCTGGGGGTGTGACTTGTGAGATTTCCCCTCTTCCATGTTAGCATGTCAACTGATATTGCCATTGCTCCTGTCTTGTTTCTGGAAAGACTGTTTCATAGCACACTTCCTAGTATTCTGGCTCTTACAATCTTTCTGCCTCCTCTTCTGCCATGTTCTCTGAACCACAGATGCAGAAACTGTCATGTAGATGTATTCTTTAGGGTTGAGCTTCTCATGGTCTGGTGATCTCTGTATTGTGTCCAGCTGTGGTTTTCTATGATGGTCTCCAACTGTTATAAAGAGGATCTTCTTTGATGAGGTGTGGTACCCACACCTATCTGTGGGTATATGGATAAGTAGAATGTAGTAAAGAACTATACTGGTCTAACAAAGTGGCAGTAGTAGATACATGACCTCACCAGTCCCAGAAAGTTGGCTAGGTTTCCACTACCAGGCCATGATTCTCCCTTCTTGAGCAGAACTTATGTTCCATTACACAGCTGTTGGTTACCACAATGGGAATGCCACTTAGTACACTTTTACAGATATCTTGCCATGCTGGTCACTGTTGTGGTTCANAGGTGTCACAGCCAGGTAGGACTTAATTGCTTCCCTCCCTTTGCAGCTGGCATAGTAGTTTCTGGTACCATGGAAGTCATTGGGGAAGAGGCTTTCAGGTTAGGTGCAGCTCAGATCATTCAACTCCTGTGTCCTAAGTATGTGGTGCCCTAAGCAATCAGGACTTACCTTCAACCTCTGAGAAGCAACCAAGAGCAACAGTTTATTATTTGGGAGTCACTTGGACTACTTTGACAAGCCATTCAAAGGAAGTTTCTTATGCCTGGTACTGGGGTTGGTTCTTGTGGGAAGCATTGTCAAGTGGCATGACTTCTTTTAAGCTGTGTATATGCACACACACATATATAGTGTATAATTTTAGTTTAATATTCCTTGAAGCTTTACCAAACAACCTTGGTATTATTTGTCCCTCTTCCCCCTCTTCTGTATTGACCACATCCCCAGTTGGAGACCTCTGCCCATTTTTCCATTTTCCAATTTGTATCACCAGTATCTTACTATTCCCCTCCCAACAACTCTCATCCCACATCTATGGTCCTTTTATACTTTCCTGGTTTCTATGGCTACTCCATGTTGTACATTCACATCTTAAGATTTGGAGCTAAGACCTGGAGATGAGAGAAAACAGGTAGTGTTTCTCTGAGTCTGGGTTACCTCACTAAATATAATATTTTCTAGGTTCATCCACTCATGATTACATTTTTCTTTAGAGCTGAATGTTATTCNGTTGTATGTATGTGCCACGTTTTCATATCCATTTAGTTGTTGGACATTTAGGCTGGTTCTATTTCCTAGCTATTGTGAATTCAGCGGCATTGAACATTGCTGAGCAAGTTATCTGTGGAATAAAATGTCAAATATTTTGGGCATATGCAAACAAGTGGTATTGCTGGGTCAAAAGACAGATTTTTTTTNAATTTTTTTGAGGATTCTCCATACTGATTTCCAGAGTGGCTGCACCAATTTTTGTTCCCACTAACAGTGAGTGAGGGTTCCTCTCTCCCCACAACCTTACCAGGAACTGTCAGTTGTTTTGCTGATCTTGGCCATTCTGACTGAGATGAAATCTCCAAGTTGTTTTAAATGCTAAAACTGATGAACATTTTTGAGGTATTTCTTAGACATTTTTATTTCTTCTATCGGGAACTCTCTGTTTAGATCTCTAGCTCATCTGTTTCTTTGATTCTACTTCTTTGAGTTCTTTGTATATTCTGGTATGAATCCTGTCAGATGTATAGCTAGAAAAAAAATCTTTCTCCATCTGTAGGTCTCTTGTTTCCTTAGCTGTACAGCAGCTTTTTAGTTTTATGAGGTCCCACCTGCCAATTGTTAGCCTTAATTCTTGGGCAAATGAAATCCAATTTATTAACCCCTTTGCTACACCTAGATCGTGTAGGTGTTTTCTTCNAGCAGTTTTGGTGTTTTGGGTTTAAAATTGAGGTCTCTGGTCCACTTAGAGAGACTTTCTGCACAGGGTGGTAGANGCAAGTTTAATATCATTTTTCTGCATTTGGACATCCAGTTTCCCCAGCACCAATTATTGAAGATGGTGGGTTTTTTTTTCTCTTGTGCATGTTTTTTCCCTCTGTCAAATATCAGATGGTTGTACTCATGTTTGGGCCTTCTATTTCATTCCACTGGTCTAGGTATATTTTGTGCCAGTACTACATATTTTTGTTTCTATAGCTCTATTAATGTACCTTAAGTCTAGAATGGAATCCCTCCAGTATTCATTTTATTCAAGATTGCTTTGGCTGTGCAGGGTCTTTTCTGGTTCCATTTAAATTTTAGGATTTTTTTCTATTTCTGTGAAGAATGTTATAGACATTTTGATTGAGATTGCATTGAATCTGTAAATTGCTTTTGGTAGGATGGTCATTTTCATAATATCATTTCTACTCTAGATGTTTATTTTCTCAATTTTCTTCTTTAAAAGATTGTTTTCATTGTAGAGGTCTTTTGCCTCCTTAGGCTTACTTCAGGACATTTTACTGTCTTTGATGCTGTTGTAAATGGGAATGTGTCTGTAAGCTCTTTCTCAGTGTGCTTGTTGTTGGTGTATAGAAAGGCTACTAATTTTTTTAAGTTGATTTTGTAACCTTGCCATTTTGCTGAAAGTGTTTTGTTTCTAGTTTNCTGGTGGGGCATTTTGGGATCACTTATATGTATCATATCATTTTCAAAAGTTTATTGATTTACGTATGTTGAAACAACCCTGCACTTCAGGGATAAAGCCAACTTAAGTGTGGTGATCTTGATGTGCCTGTATTCTGTTTGCTATTTTTCCCCCTCCTAAGTCTTTACCTGGTTTGGGTATTAGAATAAAACTGACAACAAATTTGAGAGTGATCCTTCTATTTATATATATATGTATATATATATATATATATATATGTATGTATGTGTGTGTGTGTGTGTGTGTGTGTGTGTGTATACATATATATTTTTTGCTTTTTCGAGACAGGGTTTCTCTGTGTAGCTTTGCGCCTTTCCTGGAACTCACTCAGTAGTCCAGGTTGGCCTCGAACTCACAGAGATCCGCCGGCCTCTGCCTCCTGAGTGCTGGGATTAAAGGCGTGCGCCACCACCACCCAGCTATATTTTTTTAATAATTTAATTAGTTGTAGTTCTTTCAGTCTGGTAGAATTCTGCTATGAATCCATTTGGGCCTGAGTTTTTTTGTTTTGCTTTGTTTTTTAGACAAAAGGCTTTTTTATTACTGTTTCAGTCTCCTCTTTTCTTATGGGTCTGTTTAGGTTGTTAATCTCAGTTTAACTTTAGTCGTTTGGATGAACCAAGAAACTCAACCATTTATTTCAGGTTTTCCAATTTACAGGTTTTGAAAGTTTTTCCTTATAATATTCTGTGTTTCTTTGGAGTCTGATGTAATGTTTCCCTGCTCATTTCTGATTCTGTTAATTTTTCTTTTGATTAGGTGGACCAAAGGTCTGTTATCTTGTTTTTGTCTTTGAGAAGCAAAGAACCAGCTCTGAGACTTATTATTTGAAACTTTTTGCTTCAATTTTATTAATTTGTACTTTGTTATTATTTGTTGCCATCTACTGGGTTTGAGCTTGGTTTGTTCTTTTTTCCAAATCCTTGAGTTGCATCATTAAGTCATTTATTAGTACTTTCTGATTTTTTTTTTAATATTAGGTACTTAGAGCTATAAACTTCCTTCTTAGAAGTGNGTCTCAGAAGTTTTGTTGTATTATGTTTTTATTTTCATTGGGCTCCAAAACATTTTTTTCTTGACTTCTTGGACCCATTCATCATTAAATCAAGAGTTGTGTAATATCATTCTTAGTTGTGTTTGCTGTTGATTTTAAATTTTATTACATAATGGTTGGCTAGGATATATGGATTTCTATTTTACCGTATTTATTAAGGGTTTTTTTTTTTGTGTGTGTGTGTGTGTGTGTGTGTCCTGGCATGTGGTCTATTTTAGGGAAGTTTCCATGTACTGCTGAATATAATATGTTAGTGTCCAGGTGGAATATTCTGTAGATGTGTTAGGTCTATTTGATNTAAGATATCACTTAATTCTGAGGTTTCTCTATTTTTTTGTCCAGATGACCTGTCTATTGGAAAATATGGGGTGTTGAAATAATATGCCATTACTGGGTTTATGCTAATCTGTGTCTTTAACTCCATTTGTATGCTATGAAATTAGGTATACCAGAGTTCAGTGCACATATGCTTAGTGTTGTAATAGTTTTTGATTAACTTGATTAGAATGAAGTGCCCTTGTTTCTCCTGATTAGTTTAGTTTGAAGTCTATTTTGGCAGATACTAGGATGGCAATTCTGGCTTGCTTCTTGATCCCATCTGCTTGAAATAAAAATAACTTTTCCCTTCTTTCCCTTTAAGGAGGCACATGCCCATCTTTAAAACTAAAGTGAGTTTCTTGTAGACAACAGACAGGTGGGGTTTAGTT
>LZPO01027399.1:429127-464530 GCA_001675575.1 Neotoma lepida | reverse complement strand
GTGGTAGGGGAAGGAGAGGGTCTCACTATGTAGCTCCAACTGGCCTGGAACTTGCTATGTAGACCTGGCTGGTCTTGAACTCATAAAGATACATCTGCCTTTGTGTCCTGAGTGCTGGAGGAGTGGGCCACCATGCCCAGCTTTTTTTGATTGAAGAGTTGAGGACACTCATATTTGGAGTTACTAAGTTTTGTGTGTATTGCAGTCATTTTGTTACTATTTTGCTGGTGTTCTTGTGATTTGTATTACATTTGTTTTGTTTTTCTTTGTATAGTTGCCTTTACTCATCTTTTCAATTCAAAATATTGCTTCCATGACTTTGTTTAGCATTTCTATTATTGGGTAGGAACCTTTTAGGCTGCTTGTATCATTGAAAGTTTTTATTTCTCCTTCAACTTTGGCATATAGTTTTGCTGCATATAGTAGTCTAGGTTGGCAGTTGTGGTCTTTTAGAACTTGGAGTTCAGTGTTCCAAACTCTTCTGGCTTTCAGAGTTTCCACTGAGAAATTAGGTGTTATTCTCTGGTGAGTTTTCCTTTTTATGTGACTTGTATTTTCTTTTGCAGCTTTCAATATATTTTCCTTATTCTGTGTATTTAAGCATTTTAACTATGATGTGCTATAGGATGTTTCTTTTTTGGTCTTGTCTAGTTAGGGTTCTCTGTGTTTCTTACATCTGTATGGGTATGTCTTTCTTTAGTTTGGGGACGTTTTCTTCTATGACTTTGCTAAAGATCCAGTCAATGCCATTGACCTAGGATTCTTTTTCCTCATCTATACCTGTAATTCAAATGGTCTTTTGGGAGTATCTCATATGTCTTGCATATTCCTTTCCTGTGATTAAATTTTTAAATATTTTTTGCTTATGTGATATAGGTCCTATGGTGGTTTGAATGAGAATGGCCCCCATGGGTTCATGTTTGAATACCTGGACCCCAGCTGGTAGAACTGTTTAGAAAGGGTTAGGAGGTGTGGGCTTGTTGGAGGTGTGTCATGTGGGCAGGTTTTGAGACTTCAAAAGCTTCCCACTATCCTGAGTGTGCTCTCTGCTTCTAGTCTGTAGACTGGAATGTGTGTTCTCTGCTTCTGCTCCAGTGGCATGCCTGCATGCCTCCTGCCACTATGGTAATGGGTTTCTATCCCTCTGAAACTGAAGTCCCAATTAAACACTTTTTTAAGTACCCTTGGTCATGGTGTTTTATCCAGCAATAAAGTGATGGAAGTATTTGTTTTATCTTTGAGTCTTGATATTCTATCTTCTGCCAGATTCATTGTACTCATAAGGCTTCTCCTGAGATTGGGATGTTGAGTTTTTCAATCCCATCTTCATTTCAGCTTGTGTTCATATCAATGTTTCTATCTATTAAATCCAGCTTTCAAATACTGAATTGTGTCTATCATTTCATTCAGTCATGTATTTGTTTTTTTTCTTGAACATCACTCAGGTGCTTATTATTGTTCTTTTGGAGGTTCAGTAAAGTGTTTACTTCTGTCTTCTTTCAATTCCTTGAATTATTTGATAGAGTTTATGATTGTTCCTGACATTCATCTAGGCAGTAGAGAACACTTCTACAGGACCAGCAAGTTTGATGGAAGACACACTATCTTGGNCATTCATATTGTTTTTGTTTTTGTGATTTCATCTGGGCATGTGGACTTCTTTCTTTGCATGTCTGATGTGATAATTTGAGCTTCCTTCAATTTCTGGGCTAATGAAAGAGATGTGTGACTTGAACTGGGCCAGGTAAAGCTGGTAGATGAGCTATTTAATTGAACCTGGCTAATAAATAAAATATAGCTCTCAAACCATAAGTCTGGAGCTAGGCCTCAGGGTATAGAGATGATAGTGTGCTAAGGAAATGACATAAGAGGAAAAGAGAGCTTACCAGTCAAGGATGGCTTTCGAACAAAGCAGGTTTAAAGGCCACTACTCTGGAGCTAGTCCTAGGGATATGGAGACTGCCACCAGCAGGGAGGGAATGGCAACAGGAAAGGGGGATGGAAAAGGGAAGGAGCGACTTAGCCAACAAGAGCAGCTCACAAAGAGAGGGCTCCCAGGTCTGGAGCTAGGCTTGTGGGTTTGCGGATAGTGGCAGGTTAGGGGAAAACAAAACAAAGGGAAGAAGCGACTTACCCAGCAAAGGTGGTTCACAAACTTCCATGCATTCTGAAAGCTTATGATGGCTCATCTTGGCTGTCACTGTAACATACCTGGGAAGAACCTTAATTGAAGAACTGTCTCCATCAGANTGGTATGTGGGCATGTCTATAGGGCATTTCTTGATTGTTAATACCAAGTCCTTTGGACAGTGTCATCCCCAGACAGGGACATAGGCCAAAGCAATGTTGTTCTTTGACTTCTGATTCAAGCTCCTGCCTAGAGTTCCTTCCCTGGCTTTGCTGGATGACAGACTGCAGCCTGTAAGCTGAAGTAACCCTTTCCTTTTGTTCATGGTATTTATCACAGTGACAGAAAAAACAAAAAACAAAAAACTAGAGCAAAGACCCAATGGGTTATCCTGATATTTGTTGTAAGGTCTCCTTTTCATAAACCAACCTAACCAAAAGAAAGAGAAAACAAAATTCACAAACATTAAACTTTTTAAGTTCATTTTGATAATTTTAAAAAGTGTGCCAAATGGCAGGTTATTATAAAGTACAAATTCAAATCAAAGCTCTGACACTTACTTTTTGAAAGGCAAATCTATTACCTTTCAGATTCTTGTTGAATACTTCCTTTATCTTATTACTCTATACACAGAGACAGTGTGGCATACATAGAATTCTAAAGTGTGGTCCATGGTGGTAGGTGAATGTTTCCCNCCATATTTTTGTCAAGTCTATGTTTCTGTGTGTTCAGCATTCCCTTCCTTCCAACTACAGAAGCACGATTCCTTGCACAGCTCCTTTACCAGCATTACCACCAATCACACTTCCTTCAATAAACTAAATCTGTCCAGACAAGGTTCAGTGAAGTAAGTACCCACTCAACTTTCAATCTCCATCTCACTAGAAGTGCTTCTTGTATACATGATGTTCCATAGACAATGTGTGAATGAATAAACAGCTTAAGGGCTTATAATTTCTCTAATAGTTAATCATTTTATTAAAATTAACTCTTAAAAACAGTGTCAAAGAATGCCAGACCAGTCTACTTAAATAGGCCAACTAAAATAAAACTCTAACAGATAACATTTCTTTTACACATGTATTTCACAGCATGAGTACCACATTGCCATCAGAGAAAGGTGTTTTATACCATTAGGTTTTACTATTTACCACANGGGCATTAAACACTCTCATTACATGATGAGACAATTTGCTGGTAAACACTTAAACACAGACACTGGTTTCAATATTGCAACATACTTTTGGTCATAATGAAGGAAATACATCAAAATATGACATTGGCTAATATTTTACAAGCAAATAATATTTAACTCTGCATAGTTTATACAATAGGCTGTGGCAATAAATAATATCACCAATCTCATCAACTGGCCACAAAAAGCCTAACATTCATTTAATTGATATGAAATGGTCTATTGGTGTGGTTTCAACATAGCCTTAAATATGCCTTATTAACCTTAATTAAATACATGAAATGAAAAAGTACTAAACTGGACTAAGAAGGTATGTTTTGCTTAACTACAAATACGCATGTCTAACATTACATTCCTGACATAAAGGCAAATATTTTAATAGAAAAACTAGCAGTCCAAAAAAATGTCAATGTGCAAATCGTGAGGAAAACATTGCATTTAAATTTGCACTCATTTGCAAGTTACAGTACTAGCTTGGTATAAACACTAACGGGAAAAATATTCAGCTGGGAAGAATGAGAATGACTGGGCACCGCTCCACAATTAACAAGTGCTTCTGGTGGTCTAGAGCATCTAACACCTCATGACTATCCTTCATTCAACAAAGGAGACAGCAGGCATGCTTCATCCATGATGAGAACAGGAAGAAAAACCTGAATCAGCAATGTTTTCTTCCTCAATTTGGTATAAAGGCCCTGTTCATTATTTTAACTTACTGTTAACTAACCTCAAGTGTTTCTGAATCAGGTTCATTACATGATGTAAAGAATAGCTTCCCTTCATACAATACAAGGTTGATTGTTTTTCTTTTTTTTATATGTCAGTGTTATGACAAGGTACATGCACTCTACCAATCTGGGGAGGCAATGCTCAGGTAGAGTAAAGCCCAGCTTGCATCAGATTCAAATTCCACAGAGATTCTCTGTGTTATTTTCAAGGTATTTTTAACAGTGTCTTGGAAAGCAGAATTGCCTAATTCTTGCATTACATCTTTTAACTACGAGGTATATAAAAGTAAACCCCCAATCTTTCAAACTACAGAATGTCAAGAATTCTATTAGGGATGTTAAAAGCACTGGGCAGAACCCTGGTTTTCAGTGTGCCATCTGCACCACAGGAAAACAGTCGATTGTCCTGGCTGATGTCAATCTGCATGACTCCAGCTCCAATGTTCCGGAATATGGACTGCTTAGCATGTTCATTCTTAAATGAATGAATTAGGCCATGACCTGTCAATCTCCACACCTAGTTTAAAAAGAAAATAAATATGGTCAGTCATTAAAATGAGAGACCCAAAGTAAAAGTATGGCCCTCACTTCTGTTCCTTAGCCTAACTAATTACACCAAAGTCCAATTTCCTGCTGACTGCTGCTTTCCTATCAGTCTACCTAACAGAGAGTGATATTATCACTCACATAAGTCATAGTCTATCCTTAGACTTAGTGCTTCTTCTTCCAAATTTCTCTCTTCACATTCTGTAACAGTTTTACATTTTACACACACACATACATATACACATATATCCCACCAATTCAACCAAATATTTAATCCAATAAAATGTTTCCATGTGAAGCTAGGTCTAATGAAACATAAGAGTAATATGGTACTACTTCACCTACCTAGAAACATTCCTTGGCTATCAGTACCGAGGACAAAGGTAGAGAAAAGGAAGGAAATCCTGAGGTACCAAATTAATTTTGTCAAATGTATCCATGTGTTAATTAAACCAACCCACTTGAGGCAAGTAGCATACCGTGTTAGTGAGTGCTTGCCTAGCATCATGAAGTTCTGAGCTCAAATCATCATTACAAAACAAAACAAAACCTCGAACATTTTACTCAAAACAAGTCCCCTTTTATTACTATTTTGTGATACTAGGGATGAAACCCAGAACCTTGCACATGTGAGCAAGTATTCTACCACTGAGTTGCATTCCAGCCCCTTTCAGATTCATAGCAATAATAACCTGAGAGTCCAATGGATTTAATTATTAGCTGGATTTCCAAAGCATAATGGTTTAGAAAGAGCCATTCAGAAGTAAATAAGGGCTAGGAGGGGGTGGCATGTCAAGGGCATCCAGTACTCCACAAGGCTTTACATCAATGCCTCCATTTCAGACTACAAGGGTTGTGTTCTCTCTCCTAGCAGCCTGACAACAGAAAGAGACTAACATTTAGTTCATCCTACCTCCTGTGCTTACTTACTTTTATGTTGCCTTCGGCAGAGCCTGTAGTAAAATATTCCTCACAGGGGTCCAGAGCTAAAGCCTTAATAGCCGAGTCATGTGCCTGGAAGGTGTGCATTAGCTGTCTCTGTCTAATGTCAAAAATGCAGATGTACCCTTTCCTGCCTCCAGAGATCAGAAGCTGTTGTTTGGGGGCATATTGAAGTACTGTGGCACCGTGGTCATGACATGTGAAACCTGGAAAGAGAAAAACACCAGGAGACTTTCCCCAAACAACTTCTAGCTTTTGGTTCTGATATTTAAACTCACATTTAAATACAGGAGTTAATAGTATACTTTTTTCATTCCAAGTGTTATGATTTGTTTAGAAAGTGTCTCCCAACGGGTTATGTGTTGAAGATTTGTCCCCAGCTACCAGGGACAGGAATCCAATCACTAAGAGACGACAACCATGAAGGCTCTGGCTTCAGCTCTTAATCAAGAGGGAAAGATTTCTAATTTGATGGCATTACTGGGAAACTGTGGAAGGTGGGCCTGGCTATAGGAATACATCACTGGAGGCCTGTTCCTTTGGACCATATTTTGCTATGGCCTTTCCTTTTGCTCTGTTTCCTGTCCACCCTGAGGAAGTGTGCTTCATCACATGGTCTCTGCTGTGATGTTTTACCTCCTCACAGCCCAGGAAACACGGAGCCAGTAGACCGTGAAGAGAAGCCTTGGGAACACTTAACCACAACAAACTCTTCTTCCTTTAGTTGTTTCTGTCAGATACTCTACGCAGCCACAAAAGGACAAACAGGAAAACTAAAGAACATCCATCTTTTAAGTCATGGAATTCCTGAAACTCTGTAATTAAAGTGCCAAGTAATGCTAGAAAACAATTTCTAACCAATTTTATCAACATGAAACAAGAACAGAAAAAAACGTGTTTAAACCTAAGTCCGAAATTCTGTGCCTCATACAAAGTATGGAGAAGCATCATATATGGGACTAGTACACTAACCCTAACTAATGTGTACTGCACGCATGTTAATTTCAATTGTTTCTAATAGCCCATCCTCAGTGGTGCACTCACTCCCCTCATCACCACCCAGCAGCATTTACCCACCTGATGCTGTCCTCATCTAAAGATCCCTGTGACTAAGAACACTCAACCTCATGCACCTGAATACTTCCAGTCACAAGCTAAGGAGCTGTCCTTCTGCTACAGTTTGGGTAACTCCAAATGTTTCTGGCTTGTGGCACCATTAGGGTAGCAGCACTTTTAGGAGATTAGGGTGTCATGGAAGGAATGGAGTTATTTCCTTGAAGGGGATCCCAATTCTTCTCTCCTCTACTTCCTGGTGGTCACAAGGAAAAGCTGCCTCCACCTCATGTTCCCTCCATGAAGTACTTCTCTGCCACAGACTCAAAGGATCAACAACCAGGGGCTGAACCTGGTAGCCAAAATAAACCTTTTCTTTCTATACCCAGTCCTTCACGTCAACCTATGAGCAAACACCGGGTTCATGAAATAAAATCAAACCTGGAGAGCATTCCTTCATAATGTGTCAAAAATCACACCTTAACTCACCGTGAATGAGGCTGTTTCCAGGNGATATTAATGTGTCCCAGAGGCATACATTTCTTTTAAAGAAATAACAAAGCACATCAGAAACAATTATTCTAAAACCATCAATAAGGACAAATTTTGTCAAAAGTATTTGTACTTATTTGAGATTTCCAACTAGCNTGGGGGTGGATTACCTCTTCTAAGAGTTTATCCTTTCCAAAACTAGGATCAGCCTGTTTCCTAAGGTCCTGTCATCACACCCCCAGCCCATCTCTTTCTATTACCCTTCTGCAGAACGGGGAAATGACATCCTCAGCAGAAGGGAACTTCTATATCCCAGGGCAGTCATCACTTAAGGGAATGGGCGCTATTCATAGCATGCAGCTAATGAAAACAGTGTGGGGGGAAAATGCAAAGAATGATGACTATAGCATGCCAAATATTTGTTAGTTCTAAAGAACTTTATAAAGATAGCTTTTAAAAGACTAAATCACTTCAGCATAAAAATGACCAATGTTGCTACAGACTACATTAGGAGAAATTTTTGTTTTGTTTCTTTCTGGTAAGGAAAGCCATTGTAAGGACTGTGAAACATTGAAAAAATACTTTGGATTAAAAAAAAAAACCCTAATAAATGAAACCTTTACTTTCTAGGAAAGACAGCTTTGTGCCTACAATTGTCCTTTTCTTTGTTTCTGTNAACCCACCTATTGTCATTGGACTGTCCAGATGTTGCGACTAGACTTGAGGAGGTGATAAATGCGAAGTCACTTGTAGCCTTACTGTGGCACTGCCAACTCTAGAGGGAACAAAATATAACCAATGTCATCTAAAAATCCAGTAGCAACTGAAATGATACAAATACTGTCCCACAAATAGCATGCTAGACTCCTGAGTAAGAATATGTATTTTTAAATTTTATATTTCATTTTTGTTGATTTTGATACAGGCTCTTGATCTGTATCTCAGGCTGCTTCAAACTCATGATCCTCAACTTCCCAAGTGCTGAACTGCCACACCCCACAACAACAGTGTTTGAAACTCCGTCTGGATGGGAGAAGAGTGGTGCAGGTCCACACTGCGGGTGGCCTGAGCTGCAGCCCCCTCCAGACTCAACAGCCTAACTACCTCTTCCTCAGAATGTAGATGCACATGCACTCTGTGCTTAGTACTTAGAACCTGCAAGCCACAGTGCACCTAGGGGCCACATTGCCAACTTTCCCTTCTCATTAAGGAGAAGATAAGGCACAGCACTTTAAAGAATTTTTAATGTGCACAAAGAACAAATAAGTCAGTATGAATTAGGTGTGATGCCTCTCTTCATTTCTAATCCTCCCATTTTTTTAAGGGTAGNACTTATTTTTTGAGTCTATAAAGTATTAAAAGTTGTAACAATTTGACCTTACAAATAATTTTTTTTCCTATTGGAGGAAGCATTATGTTTGTAATCATGTTCCTAATTCTCAGGACGAATTGTAAGACAGTAAAATAGTTTAAAATTATCTTTCATGTTAGAAAGTCTAAACTATTTTGAGAATTCAGTGAAATTAAAAATAAACCTACATAAGTCTCTGAAACTTCTAAGCTCTTTTCTAGACTGATCTAGAGTAAAAAGTGGTAGCAAGAGGATAGAGATATTTGTAAACTACTTTGATAATATCCAATAATTTAAAAATTAGAACTAGTTGGTAGGTACACTGAATTAAAGGTTATATGCTTTAATCAGGCATGGTAGCTTCTGCACACCTTTAATCCTAGCACTCAGGAGGCAGAGTCAGACAGATCTCTTTGAGTTTGAGGCCAGGCTGTCAACAGAACAAGTTCCAAGCCAGCCAATGGCTACATAGAAAGACCCTGTCTCAAAAAACAAATTATAGTTTTTGGACTATAAGAAAAGAACAGAGCACTATAGTATATGCACTAATAGACACAATGATGGGTGTCTGTAGTATCAGCTACTTGGAAGGCTGAGGCAGAAAGATCATTTGAGCCTAAGATTCAAACGACAACCTGGGCTGCAGCAAGACCCCACCCCAAACTAAACAGATGAACTTACTAAAGACATTTGATTAGATTAAGAGCTCAAACAACCTTGGATAACTTGATAAACTAATAGTATAACTCATAGTGAACAATAACCTGATGAATAAACTCTACCTTGTCAATCTAACATAGGCTGTGCTGGGAAAGACTTAGTCAAGTTAACTTTGTAGTCTAAACACAAACATCCACCTTTGTGCTCCCTATGTCCACCCAAGCCTTGCCAATCACAAATGCACTTTTAAAAGTAGTCCTGCACAAAGCCTACANGCCTAAAACTGCCCTAAAAGACTCCTAAGAAGTCTTAGCAATGTGGGAAACTGTTACTAAGCCAAGTATTCCTTTCCTGCTATATCAGGCGATGAGAACAGAAATTTCAAAGTGAGGACCCAAATGGAGGATGCTGGCCANCATATCTAAAATAAACAGGACATTATTCTACATGAGCTTATGAGACTGAAGGCAAAACATACTCAAGATTACTTGCATTTCTTAGAAGACATTATGGCAGTCTGCAGTGCACTAATCCAAAAGGGATATTCTCATCTTTTACATTTATAATAAAGAAGTTGGGAAGGGGAAAAACATGATCAAAATTTTATGTTTTGTATGAAAAGATTTTTAATAAAAATGTTTAAAGAAATCTATACACTCTNGAAAGGACAATTTAAAAGCATNTGGNTAACTGATCTGGACCCAGAAGTCCCCAAGCTTTCTGAGTGTCAGAGGTCGAGAGCCTTGCTCTTCTCAGCGCCCATGCGGTGGCTCACAACCATCTCTNACTTCAGTCCCAAGGGCTCTAACACCCTCTTCTGACTTCTGGAGATGCACATACACACATGCAGGCAAAACACACATAAGAAGAAAATGAATATATCTAATGGGAAAGTTTTAAGTCTCACACAGGACGGTATCACCTTCCCCTCCTAGGCCACACCAATCTATGTTGTCAGGTATTTACACAATAAGGATAAATGTGGGCAGTAACCTTTTAGGGCTAGAGTACAATCTGGTAAGAAGGAAAAATTCTGAAGGAAATTAATGCTCAGAACCTGTTTGAACCTTAATTATACTTAATAAAATTCTACAACTAAAATTTAGTTGTCATGAATAAAAACATTATTTTTTTTAAAAAAGAATTGTTTCCAATAAGGACAAAAGTACCATTTAAAAGGTATCCTGACTTGAGCCATACACAGGGAAAATCCATGGTTGCCCTTTAAGTAAAAAGCAAAAGTTGGTTGTTGTTGTTTGGTAATTTCTGTCTAAATTGAGGCATGATGGATGGCTCCTGCTGGGCAGAACTGTCATTTTCCAACAGAAGCACTACTGAGATCCACTGCTAAAAGCAGACACTTCATCAACACTATGTTCTGCATGCACTCTGGGAATGTGAGGAACACTTACCATGTAAGGTTTAGGATTCGAAGCAGTTTGGTTGACCTGCCAGATACTCAGAAAACCCTCTCCATCTGCAACACCACACTGTAAGAATGGCATGAACATCAAACACAGACTCAGACTTCCTGTCAGAGGTAAGATCACCTAGAGACAGGAGACTTGCTCGGACCCCACTTCACAAACCCCCTCCTACAGCTGTGTCCACTGTGCTTCCCACAATGTTTAAGTACCCTGTCTTCCCTTCCACCTTCTTCTAAGTGTGCTCCACACCCTCCCCACTGCCTTCCCCTAAGCCTCCACAACACACGAAGGGAGAAACTGGGTGTCACTAAGACTCCAGCAAGCTGGGTGATGCCAACGGCATGTGGGGCAGAAGTAGTTTTCTTTCACATAGTGCTGAAATGAATGACTGGTTAAACTGTACTCCATTTTGTAAATTTGTGTTTCTATTTTAAGAAAAAAGACTATATAAACAGAAACCAATAAACTGACTGCTCAGTTATTAAAAATTTTTGATACAGTTTTAATTAATATTTCATCCTCAGTATTCACAGTTATTTTTGGATGCATTTAGCACTAACTCCCAGGAACAAACCTTGTTGCCTTGTGAGTTAAAATACAATCTAGTAACTCTTGCATTGCCAGCTTGACGGAAACAGACAAGTTGCTGAGGTCGTGTCCATTCAAACATACGTACACTGCCATCCTGGGCACCTGTGAGATCTAAACACAGAAGGTGGGGAGTTAAGAAACTCAAGGGTTTCAGTAATTCCCACTCTTCAAAATGAAAGAAGACACTCAAAAGCCTTAGATGACAAATAAAATACTTACAGTACTGATGGACAGGGTGTGAGGTCATTCTCTTCACATTATGGAGGTTTCTTTTCATGAGCTATAAAGGAGGAAAAATAGATTTACTCTGCACTGCGTCCAGAAGGGAGGAGGAAGGACAAGCATCAGAGCAATTCTCATGTCGCTCATCCTCGTGATAAACTTTCACTGAGATAAACCCTGCTAAGGATTCTGGGACATTTAACATACATTTGTGTGAACAGAAGCAATCACTCGTACAGCCCTGCCCTGTGAAGACATTACAAACTGCTTCACCTAGTGACAAAAGGACTCTCTTCCAACTGCTCCCTCCCTAAGAACCATCAGGTTGCTTTTTTCTTTTTTTCTTTCTTTTTTTTTTTTTTTTTAGGTAGAATCTAGCTATGTAGCCCAGGCTAGCCTCAAATGTGCAATCTTCCCACCTCAGCCTCCTGCCTGTGAGGATTACAAACATGAACCACTGCACCCAGCTGGTATTCAGATTCTTCAGAGCAGAACATCAAAGAACAGGGCTCCTTCAACTAGTGACCATGAAGAATTAACCTTCAGTAATCTAAGGCAATTTTCAAACATAAATAGACATGAACTCCTCTTTGACTCCGCTTTACCATTCTGTCTCAGTTTGTTCATCTATAAAATGATACTGGAGGATAATAACATCCATTCTGACCTGTGGTCCATGTGTGAAAACATCATGCACTAGGGAAACTCAAAGTCAATCAGTTATTCTCATCTTTAGGATCATTTCTATGTCAAATAACTTCAATGTACTGCTTGAAGAACCCATCCCCAGACATCACATGTGCCTAGAAATAAGACATACCACAGTAGCTCCCGTGCTGGTCTGCCCACTGCCCAGCCATGGCAGAGATGGAGGTGGATGCACCTGGCTCGTAGCATGAGAGGCTGCACCAGGCTGATACAGGGTTGTGGTGGAACCACGATAATCAATATCATCTGAACTGTGGAAAACCATTGCGTNTTACTCTCAAAATTTTGTTCTCTCAACACAAATCCAACTAGAGATTTTATACAACCATAAAAGATTCTCTGTANTTTTTTTTTCCAATACAGGGTTTTTCTGTGTGATAGCTCTGGCTGTCCTGGAACTTGATTTGTAGACCAGGCTGGCCTAGAACTCAGAGTGTGCCACCACTGCCTGGCACTTTTTTTTTTAAATAATTTTTTTCTTTGGTAGTTATATTATTATTTTAAAAAATAGAATAAATATCCATTGATTAAAAACTTAGGCACAGATCTGGGCAGTGGTAGCACACACCTTTAATCCCAACACTTGGGAGGCAGAGACAGGTGGATCTCTGTGAGTTTGAGGCCAGTGGTCTACAGAGCGTGCTCCAGGACAGCCAAGGCTATACAGAGAAACCCGGTCTCAAACAAAACAAAACAAAACAAAACAAAACAAAAAAACTTAGGCACAAATCTTAATCTAGCCAATTTTAACACTAGGTATTTTTTCTCCCTTCAAACAAAATTTAAATTCAATCTAATGTATTATCTGTATGAGCAGCTTTATTGCTACACAATTAGAACAAGTGTTTGTTTTAAAGTATTTTAACCCTCTGTGAGGATTTATATACAGCCAACGATTGATGGGATAGGGAGAGACATTTTCTTCAAGTGGTACATCACTGGTAAAGTGCCAATGGTCCTATAAAAAAAATAATGAAATTCATCGGGTCATAGACACACACACAAAAGACAGGAAAAGAGAAAGAGAGCTAGTTAAGAAAATGAAAGGGTATCATTTGGGAGTAGAGAGGACAAAGAGGCTAACAGTAATATAATCAAAATATATTACATATGTGTATGAGAACACCATAATGAAATCNATTATGTATAATAAAAACTTTTTAAAAAGTATTTAGCACAGATTTTGATTAAACATAAATATTAAGTGATCTCTTTCATATAGGTAGCCCACATATCAAATTACTTCATTTTACATTTATTTATTTGCTTGGCTTTTATTTTTGTGTATGCGTGGTCTATGTGTTTTCAGCTACACGGACCCATGGGAGTCAAAGGTTGAAGTCAGGTGCCTTCCTCGACTTGCTCTCCACTGTATTCTTCAGAGGCAGGGTGTCTCACTAAACTGGAACACCCCATTTCTGCTAGGCTGGATGGCNAGAAAGCCCCTGGAACCTACCTCTCACTGTTTTGCCAGTGCTGGTGTTATAGATACTTGTTACTCAGGTTTTAGATGGGTCCTGGGGATCCAGATTCAGGTTCTCGTGATTATGCAGCAAACACTTTACCAACAGAGCTCTCTCTAGTTCCTTTATTTGCTTGTTTTTAGACAAGGTCTTGCTACGCAGCCTAGACTGGTCTTAGGCTTGAGATCCTCTTGTATCTAACTCTCCCAAGTGCCAGAATTACAGGTGTGAGCCACCATGTCCAACTACACCTGCCCTCCTGCCCCAGATGCAACTGAGCCCAGGACTCCTGAATGCTAAACAGGGGCTCTGAGCTACAGCCCTAATCCCAAATTGTATTTTTAAGGAAATAAGAAATATGATTTTAAAGTTTTCTTAAACTTTTTNAAAAGCTTTAAAGCTTTTCTTAAAGCCTGTGGTCCTAGTACTTGGAAGGTAAAAGGTAGAGACCAGGAGTTCAAGGCCACGCTCAGCTACATGGTGGACTGCAGAGTAGCCAGGGCAACTGAGACTGTCTTAAAAGTCCAAAAACAAATAAGAAAAAAACCTTAAAATATTAATTTCATCACATAAAAATGTGAATGTAAGTTGAGGATGTGCTATGTACTATATTAAATGGTTCTATCCACTCTAAACTGTGGTTAAAGTCATAGGACAAAGGATAAACATGGAAAGCAGCCCAGGGCACTGTCCTAGGACATAAAATTNCTGACTGGGGAAAAGCAACATGAAAGACAAACATGTAGGAAAAGCCTAAAATTAAAAAGTGCTGCAAAACTCTTCAGATGACAACTAAAGTTGTTGAGATTTTTATCTGCAAAAATCCTTTATCAACTAATAAGCAACACTACAGAATTAATGAGACCAATTCATCAATTAATCTTTAAATTTATGCATACTATTTTTCTACTTTCATTATCTAGATTGGTTAAATTTACTGACTACTATATAACCCCTGATATTTCCTTGGGATTAAATGTCAAAGTGGCATTTAAGGTCTAAACCTTAGACCTTCATATCAGAGATTATTCTGGTTTAAATACTATGAAAAGTTTAATGGAAAAATTATGAGTAATTGATAAACTTTAATATAAGCAAAGACCTTCTATTGTCCAGTAAAACCTATTATGTTTGTTTCTTGCACAACTGAAGAGAGGTATATCTTTCTCATCCCAACAATTTAGCAGGCACTGTCTGAAGACAATGGTAATCAGCCACAAGACACACCTTTTAGATTCTCTATCATATTCTTCTCCAATCCATATATATGATTGACAGGCCAGCAGAGAAGTGACATCAAGTTCTTGAACATCATGCGTTGAAGCCAAAACAATTTCATTACAGTTTGCCTATAAAGCAAAGGTAGAACAATGATTTGTGCAATTTCACCAAAAACCAGCACATTGTTGATATTGACTACAATGTTTACCTTATTAATAGAAAATGCCATAATCATGTCAGATTCCTTATGAATGACCTTTGCCTTCCCTCCTGGATAGCCCAGATCAGCTTCGACCTACAAAACATTGCTGAGGGTTAGTTGTTGCTGCGTGACTCTACACAGACACACACATCCCACAGGATTATAGCTAGGTAAGAAGAAAATGTAACAGCAGCAGGAAGAGAGAGTGGGGGGAGCATTAGTGTGTTGGGAATTAGTTCTGGAAATCTGCTCTCATGCTCTGAAGTTCTGTAATCAAACACCCCCACTCTGAAGAATCCCAATGTGAATGCACAGTAATGATTACAAAAGATGGTCAAAATTCTTCACAATTTACTATTATTTTAGCTCTTCCCAAAATGCACAAATATTCTGTAATGTGTGTGTGTGTGTGTGTGTGTGTGTGTGTGTATGTGTGTGGAGAGAGGGAGAGGGAGAGGGGGAGGGAGAGGGAGAGGGAGAGGCATAGGCAAAGGACCCAGTAGGAAATGGAACAAGGAGAACCCAGGAAGATGAAGGAAAAAAGAATGAAGACTTGTCAGAAGGGGAGGCATCTGGAAAATCAGAGACAAATGGGAAGCAAGAGAAGGAGAGTCAAGAAGAAAGACTAGCTGTGTTTAAAAACAGCCTCAAAAATGTGAGAGCAGTGGAGATGAGAACAAGAAAGAAGAATCTACAGCTGGGCAGAGCAGAGCTAGACACAGGGTGTCTCCCCCTCTGCTCAAGGAGGTATGAGCAGCGAGTTCTCTTCCTCAGCTGGGCAGTCACAGTTAGCATGAGAGATGAGGGGTTAGCTCAGAGAACTTTGAAAAGTGAGCTACGGAGAAGCGCATGGGAGACTACCTTGATATGGCAATCTTCTGCTACGGAGTTGTGTTTGACCTGCTCCACATGTTCTTCTACAGACTACATAACACCACACCGTCACAAATACAAAACACATGCATAAAATAAATCATAAAGAGAATGAAAAATTTCAAGCTAGAATGGTTATCATACAAAGATGACAAAACTGACTTCAAAAAATTAAATTGGATAAAACAAAGTATCAGATAAACAAAATAGCGTAACTAAAATTGCTCTATCATATACACATGAAAACATAAAAGCTANTTCAAAAAAATTTATTATTTGTATACTATTTATGTAACTTAAAATTCTTCAAANGATAATCTCTAAAAATAAGACCTTTTAATTTTGTGTTATATACATGTATATATTGATAGACGTGCATGAGGTGTCACATGGAGGCCAGAATTCAATACTGAATGTCTTCCTCAGTCACTCTCCACCTTATTTTTGAAACAGGAACTCTCACTGAATCTGGAGTGCATCAATTACCAGCCAGCAAACTTCCTGGATCCAGCTGTTTCTGTCTCCCTAGTTCTGGGAGTGTAGATATGCTGCTGTACTTGGACTTTTCCCTGTCGGTTGGGGAGTCTGACCTGTGTCCTTATACTTGCAGAGCAAGTGACTTACTACCTGAGCCATCTCTCCAGTTATGTCATTAGTTCCTGTCCCCCCCACCACGTTTATTTTTGTATTTTTAAGGTTCTGAGGACTGAACCCACGGCTTCACACTGCTAGAAAAGCATCTTTTGTTTTCACTGTTCCATTCTTATTAACAAATCTGAGCAATCATATAATCAGAAGATTATTCTCCTGGTAAATAAATGTCTGAGAGGATGAGGCACAGGAAAGGAAATACAATTGCTTGCGCCCTGGTTGACAAGTCNTAGGGGAGGTACAACTGGAAATATTCCTCTACTGACCGGAGCCTGAAACTTTTCCCCAGTGTTCCGGATGTGACAATTTCCATTCACATTCTCTGACCCTCCTTTGAGGACCATGGGGGTGGGGGTGAGGAGCTGCAGCAATGAAGCCTGGGCAGCAATGAAGCACCCAGGAAAACACAAGGGGTTCTTCTATTCCGAGAATGGCTAACTCAGTGAAAGTCAATCACTGAAGAATCAGCTTGCTAAGTCAACTAAATGGTTTGACACATTTATTGATTTGACAAGCTTGATTTGTGGAATATTTTTTCTTTAACTTATTTGATAAATAAAACTATCTTCTTATAATATGTCAAGAATTTCAAATGTTTTAGAATTAGCCAACATGTCAGGTTTTGTTTTTTAAAATTTTTTATTTGCGTATATATGTATGTATGTGTTTTTCATTGTGTATATACCACATGTGTGTGGGTGACCATAGAGGCCAGAGATGGTGTCAGATCCCCTGGAGCAGGAGGTAGAGGTAGTTGTGAGCTGCCACACATAGGATCTAGGAACAGAACTCAGGTCCTCTGAAAAAGTAGCAAGTGCTTTTAACTGCTGAGTGTGTTCTCTCTCTCAAAAGTTTTTATTCTTTCTTTTTTTAAGGATTTTACTAATCAATTTACCAAATTTGCTGATCACCAAAATCCTACCCTTAAACCTACAAAGATAAAGCACACCTGTTGGAGATGTTATTTCTGGGCCTAGTGATCAGTTTTTAATCTTAAAAGACTTAAATATTTTCCAAAATTCTATTCTTAAAGAAAACACATTTTCAACAGATCTGTACTTCTTGATACAGTAGCCATGTGGCTACTAAAAACTGAAGAAAATTGGACACTCAGTCCTCTGGGCCACATTTCAATGCTCCGTCATAGGTGACTGCAGGGTGGCACAGATACAGAGACTACACTGTAGCACGAATCCTAAATGGTCTTATAATAAAAACTCAGAGCCAGATACTGGGGTAAATGCTGAAAGATCAGAGGAAACAAGCCACAGCCCCTTCTCACTTTATCAACTCCTCAGCTGAAAGAAGATACTGTCTCCATAAATCCCCAGACTGAATGCCCTGAGTCCTCAGTCAAAAGGGCTCCGAACTCCTGTCTCCTCCTGCCTTATATTCCTTTCTCTGCCCAGCCATACCACTTCCTGTCTCAACCTTCCTAGTGCTGGGATTAAAGGCATGTGACTCCAAGTACTGGGATTAAAGGTATGTGCCACCACTGCCTGGCTCTGTTTCTCTTTTACACTGGATTAATCTTGTGTAGTCCAGGGTGGCTTTGAACTCAGAGATCCACATGGATCTCTGCCTCCCAAGTGCTAGAATGGTGTGTGCCACCACTGCCTGGCCTCTATGTTTAAACTAGTGGCTGGTTCTGTCCTCTGATCTTCAGGCAAATTTTATTTGTTAGGGTACAAACAAAATATCACCACACTACACAAGAAACATGAGACAAGAGAGTCACATCATTCAATGTACAAAAGTCAAAATGGACATTGATGAGAATCCTCTCCTCCCAATTCTACAGTATGTACTCTCTTCCTACAGCCTATACTATATTCAGACAACAGGCTAGGAAGGAAGTGCTTGCTTTATCTCTGCCCACTATGGTGTTCATAGGAACTTTCCATTGACCTCACAGCTTGGCCTGCAGCACATGATGTAAGGGAGACTAAGGGCAGAGAAAGAGAGTCTAAGTTGCAAAAATGCAAGAAACCTGGGCCTAACTGCTTCNCATAGCACTTGAGGATCTATAATCCAACTGGATCTGTGTGGTACAAATCTTACTAAGAATTAAAACAGTTTTTATAAACTGTTAACGTTTAATGATTTAAAGAACTAAACACTCAGAAAATACAAGTCCTTCAAAGATTTGGCTTTTGTGAATAACAACCTCATAACTGAGCAAGCATCTTTCATTTTACAGTCATTTGTTAGGCTCCCACACTGTGAAATATGGAGTGAGCATCAATCCCATTAGGAATGCTGCAGCCAGAGGCAAACAGTGTACCTCTGTGAGTTCCTAACAAATACTGTGTCAGTAACTTCAATACCATTAGAGTCTTTGTTACCAAGCTCATCAGGACTCAAGGACTCCCCACAGCTCCTTCTTCTATCCTTAAATACACAGGTAAAACACTGGGCTACTACTCTTAAGGACTGGTCACAGGTACTGTCCATGTACACAGATAATGACTGAACAAGAACAGGTGTTGTGGATGCTGTTGGCCTAGGTACGGGAAAAGCCTCAGCAGTTCTACACTTGACCTTGGGAAGTTGCCCCATAGAGATTATCTTCCATTTTCACCTTTTAAATGAAATACAATTCATTTATCTCACGGACTGCTTGCCAACCCTTTAATTGTGTCTCACACTGCTCTGCAAGCTCTGCAGTCTACCCACTGCCTCACAGACGGCCAGAAGGCACTGAAATGCTGAATAAAATGTCTTCCAAGGAAGAGAACCTTTGTCGGCACCTAAATTCCTCACTTTTCTTGACACATGCACGCATTACTAATATTAACTTAGAAATCGCCATACAAGACTAAACCTGTGCCTTAATTTTTGTAGGGTATTCATCCTTCATCTTGCTTTTGGTATTTCTCTAGTTTATTCTCTCATAATTTTCTTAAAATTGTTATTTCAAAACCTGTTCACTGGTTTGGAGAGATGGCTCAGGAGTTAAGAGTGCACATTGCTCTTGCAGAAGACCCACGTTCACTTCCCAACACCCACATCAGGAGTTTGTAAACCACCTTAACTCCAGTTCGAGGGAATCAGAAGCCCTCTTCAATTAAAAGAAAAAGGAAAAGAAAAAACATATTCATTTATAAATTAAAAATAAGTAAAATGTTTGAAGGGCTATGCTATGTTTTAAATTACATATTTAAAGGATCGCATCACAGAATACAGCCATTTATATGTTAAGCTCTGGAAACCATTTACTGTAAAGTTATTATATGTGACAGTCCAACAGCATTTATTTAAAGGAATTACCAATTGACACTTAAATATGTGATTTATTATGGAACTTGCACTGTTTCATTGCTATGAAAAGGAAATATAAAGTTTTATAAAAGCTCACTGCAGCTTGATAAGCTTTGGCTACTACTCAGGATGTCTAAAAAATAACAGAGAATGACCCATCCAAAAATAAATTTTCAAAATAAGTCAAGTACTAAAAATCAGATGTGTTAAAAAGAGAGACGAAAGAAAAATTACGACAGAAAAAAATTAATCTCAGAATACCTCACTTTGCTTTCTCTTCTTAGTAAAAATGTATCTAATAAATGTCTCCTGAAGAACTTCCTGTTTGACAAGGAAATGCCAGAGACGTTTGACTGGAAGTGCAGACGCATCCCGAGATCTATCAAATGGACAAATGGTTGACAAACCAATCAGCTCACAGAAAACACAGCTTTTGCAGACATTTGCTTTAAATCCTCCAAATGTGTTCAAAGAACACAGCTATAAGCTCAACAAACCTTATGATTTATTTCTCTCTTAATTTTAGTTTTCCTGAAAATAATTGCTTGATCTAGTAATCAATTTTCCAATGACACTGAATGAACTGGGGGAGACAAATATCAAGTGATTCATTGTTTTCTTTTTAAATTACACTCTAGGCTTTCCAGATAGTAAAAGCACATTGATGAATAGAGAGTAACAGACAGCATTTCCAATTGCTTAAGGATATCATCTTGTAAACACTATTCCTAAGCATGGCTGGTTCAAAACAAAGCATGCAGCCAGATATGTTTAATCTGATTTAAATATTATATATTGTGTATATGCATCAAGATATTACACACAAACCTATGAAAATATCATTTTTATGTTTTTATATATTAGTCAAAAAATAATTTTTTGAAAGCATGCTGCTCATCAAAAGGGCTGAGGTGGGCAGATATAACATCAAAATAACATAAAATCTTCATTTTTCCTTTACGAAATTATCCATAAAAAGTCAGTAACATTGATCGCAATGTAGATTACTGTCAAATCTCCCCTAAAAGTAAGAAACACAGAAGATAATAAATGGCTTTCTTCCTAACTACAAAAGTAACGTATTGCCAGGAGTGGTGGNGTACACCTTAAATTCCAGCACCTGGGAGACAGAGGCAAGCAGATCTCTGTGAGTTTGAAGCCAGCCTGGTCTACAAAGTGAGTTCCAGGAGAGCCAGAGCTGTTACACAGAGAAACCCTGTCTCAAAACACCAGAAACAAAAATACTGTATCTATAGAACCCTGCTGAAAACTGGCTGCTGCGGGGTCACAGTGAAGACTGTTCTGAAGGCTACTCGCTTCCTCTATCAAACTGTTTCCCAGAAAAGTTAAACCAAGCTATACTATCACCAGGGTCCTAAGAAGTTTCTTACTTGAATGGAGTATTTTCAGGCTCCAACATTGCTCTGTTTCGAAGAATAGCTGGCCCAGCTCCCACTGAGAGGTCAGTTGGGTATGTGTTGACATAGTTAGGGGGTGGACCTTCAAAGTGATCCATTTTCTCCTGCAGAATCTGTTCCCAATTCTCCAAGTTTTTAATGACAGCAATTCCTAATGGTGATGTCACAGGGAGCTCTAGAAGGTAAGAAAATCAGGTCACTACATATCTGCAAAATCTAAACTCTTAGAGCCAAGACTTCTGAAAATAAATAGATCTAAAAACATCAATCTTGTAAGACTATTCTTTTGTTTTAATCCTAATACTGTAAACAAAATGGAAGGTTCTAAAACGAGCAGAGACAAATGTCCAGCTTTCCTGGTCTGGATTCTTACTCTTTCAGTTTTCTAGATGGACTTTAGTTTTTATATCAAACTCAAACCTCAGACTGAAGCCTGNAATAGAACACTTTTGCAAAATAGCTAATGCAGTATTTTTAAAATATTAAATGTCCTTCTATATAAATTTTGAACACTAACTTAATAGTAATTTATTATATTTAACAGCATTGGCTTCTGTAGTGGTTTGAATAGGAATGGTCCCCACAATCTCATGTGTTTGAATATTTGGTCCATAGGAGTGGCACTATTAGGAGGTGTGGCCTTGTTGGAGTAGGTGTGGCTTTGCTGGAGGAAGTGTGTCACTTGGAGGTGGGCTCTGAGGTCTCAGAAGCTCAAGCCAGTTCACTTTTGCTGCTTGTGGATTAAGATGTAGTGCTCTCAGCTCCTTCTCCAGCACCATGTCTGCCTGCATGCTGCCATGCTTCTCACCATGATGATAGCAGACTAAAACCTCTGAAACTGTAAGCCAGCCCCAATTAAATGTTTTACTTTATAAGAGTTGCTGTGGTCATGATCTCTCTTCACAACAATAGAAACCCTAACTAAGACAACTTTCAAATTCCAAACTCACCAGAGAATTCTAGTCCAACAATAGGAAAGAAATTCTTGATATTGTAAAGTGCCAGCTTAACCATTGTCAAATGCAGAAGAGCCCAGCTGTTTGGGAAGAGAAAAAAACAAAACAAAATAAACAAGAAAACTACTTATCAACCTAGAAACAGAATCATAGAAAAGAGTCGTGATGCCCCTATCAACTGTTTGGCCCAATTTCAACCCAGAAAAGTGGCCTCTGACTTTTATTACACAAAAATGTCTTATTTATAGTCATTGAAAAATAAAATCTTAGCCAAGGTGTGGTGGCACACATCTTTGATCCCAGCACTTGGAAGGCAGAGACAGTGTATCTCTCTGAGTTCAAGTCCACCCTGATCTACATAGGGAGAGAAAAGAGAGAAAGGAGGGAGAGAGGGAGGGAGGGAAGAAGGAAAGAAGGAAGGAAGAAAGGAAAGAAACTTGAACAATGTATCACATTTAGAATATCAGAAAATTACCTAGTAGAAAAATATTTCTCATACAATCACACAAAATTTGGTAGTATATCATTTATTGATGTGTTAAATTCTAAAAGCATGTTACATTTTTTTCCTCAATAAAATATTAGTTTTATAATTTTCATGGAAGCTATTCTAGAAACTTACCTGAAAGGTAAAGAATTCCTAAAATATATCAGTTTTAATGTAAATTCATGGTAATATTTTTTATTTATTAAAAAACAAATTTGAAAGCCAGCATGGTGGCAAATGCCTTTAATATCAGCACTCAGGAGGCAAAGGCAGGTGGAGTTTGAGGCCAGTCTGGTCTACATAGCAAGTTCTAGGCCAGCCAGGAATACATAGATAAACTTTGTCTCATTTCTTTATTTTTAATTTTCGAGTTGTTTTGTAGACTAGGCTGGCCTAGAATTCAGAGAGTTCTCTGCCTACCTTTGCTGGGATTAAAGGTGTGAGTTACCTCATCCAGCTACGTATAGTTATAAATAATATCAAGTTTTTCTGCAAAGAAGGTCAAAGGGGGATAGGGGGATTATTTACCTATAAGAATTAGGATCTTGGTGCTCCTGTATTTGTGTGTCTGAAAAAAAGGCATCATCTTCTTCATCATCACTGTGAACACTTTCATCAGAATCATATATGACACCACTATCAGATAAAGGAAGAAATGGCTGCAATAAAAGGCAAAGCCATTGGTAAACATGCAATTTCATAACATATTAAATACAGACTTTATACAGCACATATTTGAAACATGTTAACAAACATACAGTTTCTCTGATCTAAAACTGAATACGTTAAGTTGTATCAATGTAAGTAAAACTTTCTTTTGCAGGTCCTAGACGTACAAAAGTCAAGATTACCAAGAGGAAATATCTGAGATTCAATAGAACTGTGTAGAGCAACATGAGTCTGAGCCTCACTTTATTCTACAGAGACAAGAGAACTAAAACCTAAGAGGAGTAGAGAGTTAGAATTCTTCCTGCTTTTTCTTCTCTTGTGTCTCTTTCCTCCACGCACAGACAAGAGCCCAAGTATGTTTTTCCTGGTGCTTTGGGCTTCCTTTTCTTTCTCGGAAGCTCCCTGCCTCCTTGTGGCAGATAAGTAGGCACATAGTTGCTCTCCATGCCTAACCCAAAAGCATGGCTGTCTCTCTTCCTCTTCTCTATCTCCCTCCTGCAAGCAGCTGCCAAAAGCTTGTCTTTCCTAGAGTTTCTCTGCTAAATTCTAACAAACTGTCCTCCCACTTACTTTCCAGTCTGTTCTTAAATTCTTCTATTAGCGAGACTAAGAAGCCCCAGAGGGCACCCTGATTTCCCTAGTAACATGTGGTGGCCCAGGACAGGACACTCCAAAATTTCCAATAGAATGTGGTAACCATGACAGGATTCCAAAGTAGTTTCTCTGAGGATAGAACAGGTGACCAAACTCCAGAGCTTTAGAAGCTATCTAACTAAGACCTCATACTGTGATTACAACCACTCCAATGACTATCACAGGCCTGCAAGTCAATCTTGGGTTCATCACTCTTTAGTTCAGCCACAGAGAACAACAACAACAAAAAAAACCAAANCAAAACAAACAAAACAAAACAAAACAAAAACCAAAAAACAAGAAAGAGCCCAAAGAACAGATTCTCCTGTAAGCTTATCAAACACTCTAATGAACTTTAATCCAGATGTTGTAAAATGTCCTTTGCTCTACATCCCCCTAGTTTTATACACAGGTCTTATGTTAAGCTACTCTATTAACTTATGCCTGCTTCTAGAAGGATGATGGAATCATTTCCTGTTTGAAGGGCTCCAATTTCATCACTTCTCTCTGATTCCTCTCTTGTCTTACTTCTCCATCACACCTCTCTATCCAGGTGCCAGTCAAAGACTTCCTTTCTGCCCTGCACCTGGTAATTATAAAAATTGAACTACTAATACTTTTGGCATCCCCCAAAAGATAGTGTCACTGGAGGAGTACCCCAATTACCACATCCTGTGACCCACTCAGCTCAAATAAAACTAGATAGATTATGTCAGATCCCCACCACCACCAAAGACAAAGACTAAGATGTAGCAGCTAAATAAGATGTATGAATCTTACTTTGGATCCTAACTTGCAAATCCAACTATATAAAAATATTTAAAATACAAAGGAAAAGTGTAAATGATGGATACTTGATGCCATTTAAAGTAAGCTAATGTTAGTGTGGTTCTTTTCAAAATATGCTCTTTTGAGGTCTGGAGAGACGGCTCAGTGGTCAAGAGTACAAGCTGCTCTTCCAGAGGACCTGGGTTTGATTTGAGCACCCACATAGTGGCTCACAACTACCTGCAATGCCATTTCCAGTAGATCCAACACCCTTTTCTGGCCTCCTTGGACACTACACGCATGTGCTACAAAGCATACATGCAAGCAAAATACTTATACACATAATTTTTTTAAAAAGCTGGGTGTGGTGGCACACACCTTTAAAAAACCTGCTCTTTGTTGTCTATTTTTTAAGGAAAACACAGGCTGACCTCAAACTGGCACCCCCTTATGCCCACATTCCTAGTACNAGTGCAGGGATTACAGCTTTGTGCCACCAAATCTAGCTTTAAAGCACTCTCTTTTAAAAATAATTCATGCATTTATTTCGTGTGGATGTATGCATGTGTGTGGGCACACATGGACTATGCCACAAAGGGCAAGTCAAAGGACAACTAAAAGATTTCTCTCCTCCAGCCATGCAGGCACTGAGGCATGAACTCGGTCACCAGGCTTTGCACCAAGTACCTTTTCCCAATGAGCCATCCTGCCGCCCTCCTCCAAAGCCTTTTGACAAGCAGACTGTAAACAATGATCATGTGTGTGTGCATGTATGCCATGGTCAGAGGACAGTGTGTGGAGTTGATCCTGTCCTTCCTCTCCGTGAGAACTCTAGGAAGTGAACTCAGATATCCTAGCTAGTTAGTCTCTGAGCCATCTTGACAGCTCCAAAATCCTCTGTAAAAATTAAATACTGTCCAGGTATGAGGAGATATGCCTATAATCTGAGCATTTATGAGGTGGGAACAGGAAGACTGAGGCAAGTTCAAAGCCAGTCTACACAAGGCTATACAGCAAGACCCTGTGTCCGAAAACACTAATTATTTATGAATGAAATCTTGTGAGGTCTACATTCGCTTCTAACCCCTCAATGGTAAATAAAGGTAAAATCAAATAACTGTCCACTGATTTGACAATTTTTGAAACTAGATGATAGATAAGGGTTTAGAAATTATTTTTCCTTTTGCACATATTTGAAGTTTTCTATAACAAAAAAATTGTAATGATAATTATGTGGGGTTATTGTTGGTTTTTGTTTGTTTGTTGTTTGAGAAAGGGTCTCACTATGTATTCCTGACTGGCCTGGAACCAGCTATGCAGACCAGGCTGGCCTCAAACTCACAGAGATCTGCCTGCCTCTAGAGTGCTGGGACTGAAGGTATGCACCTAACTAGCTATCTGTTTTTAATGTTATAGAAATTGTTTGTCTTATAATGTTAATTTTAAAAGTAAAATATAAAACTACATGTAATAATCCAATTATATATTTTAAATAATAACCCTATTCTTTTTAACACAACCAATCTCAAATTTGTAAGTGTCCTACCTCCACTTTTTGAGTGCTGGGAATATAGANGTGGCATTTTCCTGGCATATTTTTTTCTTAATATGATTTTACATTTTCTAAATTTTTATAACCTTATATTAGTCATGAGAAAACATCATAAAATGAAAATAAACTGGCATATTACCATTTATAAATCTTGTCACTGTTTACATTAAATGGCAAGGAGAAATCTTTAATAGAAAGGTGGGGCCTCCCAGCCTACATTTCTCACAAGTCCTAAGGGCTGCTGACACTGCTATTCCGGGACATACTTTGTTGACCACTAAATGACCAAAAATTCTAAGACAGCAATGCTCCAAAACTATTTCTAAGAACAGCATAGTATACAAAGAAAACAGAGGAGGTTCAATGCCTCAAAGTCTAAGAAAATCTGGGCGATGGTGCTCACGCCTTTAATCACAGCACTTGGAGGCAGAGGCCAGGCGGATCTGAGTTCAAGCCCAGCCTGTTCTATATAGTGAGTTTCAGGACATCCAGGGTTACTCAGAGAAACCCTGTCTCAAAAATAACAAACAAGCAAACAAGAACACTAAGATACTAGGTCTTATTGGCATGTATAGCAGCAAGGTGACTACAGTGTTAGCTCATACGACAGAGGAAATTCAAGCAAGAGCAAGAAATAAACTCTACTGCACAGTGTAGGAAAACAAGTGTCATATTTGCATGCTCCAATACTGTATGAGACAGGGCTAACAGCCTGAATCATCATGAGTACACTGATCTTTAGACAAATTTTCTCTGCTTTGGAGAAACAAAGATGTCATGGCGCCTCACCACAGCCTGATTAATCCTCCTCTAAATCCTTGCTGACCAAGATAACTACGGATTATCAATAGGAGAAGAGCACAGAGTAAACAAGAATCCCCATCAATTTAAAAACATGAGTCTGTAATATGTTAATAAACTCACTTCTAGTTTATACCCAACTCCCAAATGATTTTAATTTCTTTCATCTATTATCATTTGATAATCGCTAAATTTTCCAGGACTATTCGGTTTCTGGACTTGAGAGATTAAATTTTTAAGCTGAGGTGACTGACCCAAAAGCTATTCCATCATTTGGATGTGACACACATACACAAGAGTTAATAAAACATACACATTTAAAGCCTACATACTTCACATCCCTTACCTTTGCAACAAAGTAATCCCACATACTAAGTTCAGGAGGAATAAATTTTTCTTTGTAAGATGGTCTTTCTGCAGGCACTGGTGGTGGGGTAGCATCTTTTACAGGCCTTCCAGGGACCAGCATTCTCATGTTAAATCTCCTTCGGTGTTTATCTATGTCTTCAGAAGGAACAGGAGGTGCTGAATGAGATTTAAAGGTCAGCATTAGTTTACAGACTTAATCTTTCTTCTGCTCCTCCTCTTGCCAGGCTATCATCTGAACTAATTCTTCATATCAGAGCTTTCCTGGGTACTGTGTATCAATATTCTATGGCAAAGAAGCAGGGGACATCATCCCATGAATATACTTACTAGACAGACTATGGACTAAGCAATTCCTGTAAGATGCATTAAGAGGAGCCAGGGAGATGGCTTAGCAGTTAAGAGCACTTACTACTCTCGAATAGGCCCCAAATGTGGTTCCCAGAACCAATTTCAGGCAGCTCACAACTACATATAAGTCCAGTTCCTGGGGATCTGACACATACTTCTAGGCTCTAAGGATACCTGCACTCAGGCACATACACACACACACACACACACACACACACACACACACACACACACACACGCACGCACAAACGCACGTAATTATTTTTAAAGATGCATTAAAGAAAGAAATGGTAATGCTCTTGTAAGTATTTACAAGAGTGACTGAGTGATTGTTTCAGGCTATGGTTCAAGAACTGATTCATGATCTGGGTGTAGTGGAGCACACTTTTAGTCCCAGCACTTGGGAGGCAGAGGCAGGCAGATTTCCAATTTGAGGCCAGCCTGGTCTACATCATGAATTCCAGGACAGCCAGAGCTACATAGTGAGACCTTGTCTCAAAAAAAAAAAAAAAAAAACTGATTCAAGAACATGTAGAGCATAAGGGTATACAAAATATCTCTTTAAAATAGCAGAAGCACAATGGAAAAGGAGAAAAAGCAACCAACCAGAATAAATGGCCAAAGGAGTCTCTGTAAGTGAGGCCAAAGCACTTATGTAGACAACAGCTATAATGGGAATAATAACAAAGCCAACTTGCAGAATCAGACTAAAGCCAGTCTGAGGCTAGGCGCTTACTTTATGGGCAGCTCTTAAGGAAGTTTCTTAAGCTAGTCCCATGTGTTTGGCTCATTAAGAGGGAGGTAGAAGATGGTGTGAAAAAGGTATGAACAAGTATGGTGAATGGTAAAAACCAGAGGAAGGATTATATATAAAGAAATATCACAGTAATTTAAGAACTAATTGGATATGAAAGAGCCACAAACAGAACAACTCCAACAGCAATATTCTCAAAGCACATCCAAAATAATACCAATTTTCATCTGCTTGCATTATTTTTAAATCTTTTAAAATTAAGGTAGACATGGTGGCGTACACCTCTAATCCCAGCACTGGAGAGGCAGAGGCAAGCAGATCTCTGTGAGTTCGAGGCCAGACTGGTCTACAAAGCAAATTCCAGGACAGCCAGAGCTGTTACACAGAGAAACCCTGTCTCAAAAACCACAGAAACAAAAACAAAAACAAAAAATTAAAGTATTATTTATGATATAAAACTGAGCTTGGCAGTGGTGTCATATGCTTTTAATCCTAGCACTTGGGAGGCAGAGACAGGGTGATCTCTGTGAGTTCAAGGCCAGCCTGGTTTACAAAGTCAGTTCCAGGACAGCCAGGGCTACACAGAGAAAACCTGTCTTGAAAAATCGAAAGAAAAAAAAAATGTACGACTCAGTGGTGTTTACTACATTTAGAATGCTGTACAATGACCACCTCAACCTACTCAAAAGCACTCTCATCACAAGTGGAAACCACAGGCTCTTCTCTTCTGTCTCTGAATCTGTCTAGTCTAGATATGACACACAGGTAGAGTTAATAACATGTATTTTGTATNCCTGGTTTCTTTTGACCTAAGTTACAAGGTTCATGCACATTACAGTGTATACTAGTACTTCATTCCGTTTTAGTCTGAGAAACACTCTACTGGATGTAAATATCACACTATTCATCTACTTGTTTTTTATTTATAAACATGCATTAGAAATTCTAATGGGTTTCTTTTTTAAGATTTTTTTGTTTTTGTTTTTAATTTTTCTGTTTTATTTCACATGCATTGGTGTTTTGCCTGCATGTATGTCTGTATGAGGGTGTCAGATCCTCCTAGAACTGGAGTTACAGACAGCTGTGAACTGCTATGTAGGTGCTGGGAATTGAGCCCAGATCCTCTGGAAGAGCACTCAGTGCTCTTAATTGCTGAGCCCTCTCTCCAGCCCCCACCAATGCATTTCATTATGACACTTTCAGACATGTATATAATACACTGTGATCAGTTCACCCTCCATTACCGTTCATGTCCCTTTCCCACTGCTGATCCTCTTCCTTTTCTGCTTTCTTTTGGACAGGGTCTCACTATGTAGCCCTGGCTGGTGTGGAGCTCACTATATAGACCAAACTGGCCTCAGAAGCATAGATCCACCTGCCCCGACTCCCAAGTGCTGAGATTAAAGGAATGCACCACCACACCTGGCTTCATTTCTTTTTGTTTGTGTGTGTGTATAACCCAATGAGTTTAATNAGGGCTGCTTTCATGAGCATGGGGTATTTATCCACCTATACTTGGTGGTAAACCATAGTTATCTTATAAAAGCATCTTTCCCAGGACCTCTACCTTTATTCTACTGAACAGCTGGTTCTCCACAAAGTAGCTAGGGTGGCTCTTTAGAAAACCTAAGACTGTCATTACTTAGAATCCTCTATCATTCTCTCTCTTTCCATAGAGCAACAACTGAGGTCTACACTATGACTCACAAAACCCTAAATGGCCTTGTCCCCATTACTCCTCCAACCTCACCTTGAACACCATTCTCCCCGTTGATAACTCTGATGGCTTCTTAGAAAAGAAATTCAGTCTTCCCTTTGCTCATGTTCCTTCCACCTGCCTAGAGTGCTCTGATCCTGGACATCTACATGGGGAGTCACAGACCTCCCTAGGGATCTGCTGCAAATGCAACCTGATCAGAAACATATTTCCTCACCATCCTAACTGAACCAGCCCTATCCCCATTCCTCACCATTCTCTTCCTACTGTCCCCACTTGTCTTGTTCTTGTCACACCCCAAAGATGAGAATACTTCCTGAGAGACAGCACATTTAGGGCATATGTGGATACAAAGACGAATGCATTCTCAGAAGTTTTAAACGTGGATGACTTAATGGAGAGCATTAACACAAATAGGGAGGGAAGCTCAATGGGAGAACACTTGCTTAAAAAGCACAAACCGCAGGGTTTGATCCTCAGCACTGAAGGAAAATCTCACAATTACCACAAACAAAAAAAAAACAATGTGATTTAGGAGAAAAACTTTTAAATTTAAAATGTACTGCAATTAGGTGGGGCTAAAAGAGGGCAGAAGCAATAGAAGTTGGTGAGGTCACATCCCTTACCATACCTGAACTCAAATGTAGGCACTAAGGGCAGAGGTAGAAATGTGTCATTTAAGCTTTTAGTGTTACTTACTACTTGACTGTAAGATGACCATTCCTTTTCTGCAGATGAATTAAGGTTCTTTCTATGTTTTAAGAAAAAAAAAAAAACTTCCCTTTCCTTATCCCACAAGCTTAAAAAGTGGGATAAAAAACATATTCTTGCCCATAATGAAGAAAATACACACACACGCACGTGCACGTGTACACACGTGTGCACATACACACACACCCCTGGAACTTTTAACACTATATTTACATGACCATAAATTTAACCTGAGGTCAACTGCGATGACAACTCTGGGGAACTCCTCCCATCTGTAATGACCTCATTTCCTCTGCACTGTCCCTCCCTTACTGTGACCTTTACTCTGTTTCTTTTTTATTTTCTTCAAACATGTCCCGGTTTTCCAATTTCAAAAATATTACTTCTATAAAAAGAAAGGTAAAGAAATTCTAGCTTTATTCTAATTTTAGCTATTTATTATCCTAAAAAGAATTACTACATTCTTAAGATAAATAGCTGTCATTAAAAATCTTATTTTAACTTTGGAAGTTATTTATATTGATATACAGTATTTGTATCAGATTTATCTTACCTGCAATACTTTCTGATTGTCTCCGAGGCTTCACAACAAGTTTCACGCCCCCTCCAAAAACAGCAGCCCACATTCGATTATTTAATGGGTGCGCTGCAAGCCGAAACAATTCATTGGAGGAATTTGTGGCAAGTGCATGTATCAGTAAACTTAAGTAAACAGCAACAACAGCTTCACACAACAGAACATTCAATTTTGGCTGGTCTTCATCTTGGGCAGAACTCAAGAGATTAATAAGCGAGCTTACACCTGTAACAGCACAGAATATCATAAAAACATCAGTATAAAGTACAAAAAGAAAAAAGGTACACGTATTTGCAGTTTAACTAAATTAAGTACCTACTCCTATAAAAAGGCATTTTTGTAATGTAAATATCAAAATAATTAGGGGAATGGATTATAATCTATAGGATGAAGTAAGAGCCATTTGTAGTCATAAAACAGGTCAGTTATAGACTACAGGGGANAAGACAAAGCTCTTCCTTACAGTAGCATTCCAACTTTACAGCTGTGGCAGTTTGAATGAAATGGCTTATAAGGAGTGGCACTATTAGGAGGTGTGGCCTTTTTGGAGGAAGTATATCACTGGGGTGGACTTTGAGGTTTCAGAAGCCCATGCCAGGCCCAGTGTCTCTCTCTTCCTGCTGCCTGCCATTCTAGATANAGACCTCTCAGCTACCTCCCTAGCACCATGTCTGCCTTAATACCACCTGCTTCCTGCCATCACAATAATGGGCTAAACCTCGGAACTGTAAGTCAGCCCCAATTAAATGTTTTCATTTATAAGAGTTGTTGTGGTCATGGTGTCTCTTCATGGCAATAAAACCCTAATTAAGACAATGGTGAAAGTGAATAGAACTAGAAGTCCCCATATAGTCACTCCACAATCTTTCTGACTCAGACAGTAATCAGCACTGTATGCTAAAACTGCGTATTTTGTTACTTCAAATGTTACTAATTAATTATGGAGGAAGAAAAGCAATAACTTTATAAGGAAAACTGACAGAAACACCTTACCAAGCAATCAAGTTAATAACAAGTAACAACAGCTGACAGCAGGTGCCTCCAGATACTTTACAATGAAAGGGGCACATATTTTTCATGATTTCTCTCTCAAAAATATATAACCTGAATCTAACATTAAGTAAAAAATTAGAAAGGCCCAAACTGAGAAGAATTCTTTAAAACTGACCAGATAGTACACAGTCTTCAAAAGTGTCAAGGTCAGGAAAGACAAAAAAGGAGGAGAGCCAGACACAGTAGTGGTATATGCTTGAGTCCAGCATTCACGAAGCAGAGGCTAGACTGAGTTATGATGCCTAGCAAGACTGTGCCAAAACCCTCAAAATAGAAAAAAAGGAACAAATAAAAAATGGAGGGAGAAAGGATGGGGAGGGCAAAAGGGAGAGAAAAAAGGAAGGGGCGCAGAACAAAAGAAGAGGCTTTAGTTGTTATTAAAGGAGACTAATGGGATTATCACAGCTAAATATTCCATTAGCCGTAACAAAAGGTGCCAACATGATGACAGTGAACTCTGAAAAGGTCTCAATCAGAAGACAATATACTCTATCAGCACTGAGATGTTAAATTTGGTAACCATTCTGCTTATAGCTGAGAACACCTGATCTTACATAAAAATACACTGAAACATTTACAACCAAATCCCAAATATTTGAGGCAAAAATAGCCTTAGCTACACACACATATAGAAAGTAAACAAGGAAGCCAGGTGTGGTGGTGCACGCCTGCAATCCCAGAAGCAGAGGACCACTGTAAGTTCAATGTCAGCTAGTGCTATACGGTAAGACCTTATCTTAAAAAAGTAAAAGAGATGTTATCTTAGTCACTATTCTATTGTTGTGAAGAGACACCATGACCAAGGCAGCTTATGAAAGAAAGCCTTTAATTGGGAGCTTGCTTACAGTTCAGAGAGTTAGTCCATGAACATCATGGCAGGAAGCAAGCAGGCACGGTGCTGTACTAGTGGCTGAGAGTTCACACATCTCATCTACAAGTTGCAGGCAGAGAGAGTGAGACTGAGCCAGTGTGGATTTTGGAAACCTCAAAGCTCACCCCCAATGACACACCTCCTCCAACAAGGTCACACCTCCTAATTCACAGGCCCAAACAGTTTCACTAATTGGGGACCAAGCATTCAAACAGGTGAGCTTATGGGGGCCATTTTCATTCAAACCATGACAAAAAGGAATGAATGATAAAGCAACTATGTTAAAATGTTATTAGGAGAACTATGTAAAATTCAAGGTGATTTCATAAAAAAATGTTTAGACTCTTTGCAACTTTTTGCAAGTCTGAAATTATTTCAAATAAAAATTAAAACAAACCAGTTTCTAGAAACTCTTGCTTAAATGAATTTTAAATACAAGGGGATATGGACCCCTTCCACACACGCGCACAATAAATAAGTAAATGTAATTTAATTACAAAAGGATTTGGAAGGGAAAAAACCACTCCCACCACAGCACACCGCTGAATTCTCACCAGGCCACTGAGCAGGAGCCGAGTTTGGTGTTGCATGCTCTTCAATGCTTTCTGTCCTGAGTCGTCGTCGGTCACTTAAAAGAAGCCCTTGGTAAGCCATTCCTGTGAGCTGATTTCCTTCCGGCTGACTGCTAGAACAAACAGGTACAGTTACTGCACTAGGAGAGGTAGTGAACACTGAACTTTACATAAATCTATTTTAGATGATTACAAAAAAATCCAAAGTTTTTAACACCCAATTCACTTTTTCAATGAGAACTTATTTTAGAATGTTCTTGAAATTAGTTACAAATGTTTATTGATAGTCTTTTAAAACAGAACATCTGTTTTTACTACCCTGGGCAGATGATTTTAGTGCTTTTCAGAAGCTTCTTAATATTTTAAGACATTTCCTACGTGTGCTCATTTTTTAAAGTTGGAGGTCACTGTAAGCTGGGAACACAGCAGACAAAACAGTTCAGGGTCCAAGTTTATTGTATTTCTTAGCTCTGCAAAAGTGCTTAAGTTTAACTGTATATCCAGGAGGTGAGCTAAAAACCAGGGAACTACATCTGAGGAATATCTAAATCTAAGACCAATGCCCCTCAAAACCGATTCCCCTCTCTACAGAGCTTTGTGGAAATGGAGGGAATACAAAAGCAAAAGGTCGAGCTGCCTGCAAAGAATGAGTCATAGCTGAGCCTAAAAACATACATTTGAAAGCAATGTCTCTGAAACCTTATTCGGTGCTATCTTAGCCAGTGACTGATTTGAAACAAGTTATCTATGGTCATTTGATGACCGTGTCAAAATTTTCTTCCTCACTTATAATTTCAAATCTTTGGAGTCATTTAAGTATGGGCTAATTAGGATAAAAACAGAGTGTAGACCATTTTTGAGAGAGTAACTCCTTATTTTAAAATCAGATGTTCCCATAAGGACAGCTACCTTTGTAAGAAAAAGTCTAGGCATATATTCATGCAGATATATTTCTATTAAATTTTTTTCAGTTATTAATGTATTTCATTTCAATCTAGGTCATCCTTCCAAGTGATTCCATTTCTGCTAACTTATGCTGGTCCAGTCACTAAAATACAAAGTATAAACAGATATGGGCAATTTGATATTTAGAAAAACTCAGATTATTTTAATTGATATCAATTAGATAGCATAGCAGTGCGGACCTGTAATCCCAGCTACTCAGGAAGATGAGACAGGAGGACCACAAGTTCAAAGCCTGCCTGTGCTCCAGAGTGGGCTCCAGCTTGGGAAACTTGCTGAAGCCCTGTCTCTAAAAGCAGAGGTCTGGGGAAGGTACAGCTCAGGGGTAGAACATGTCTGCACACCAGGTACAGCAGCCTGCAGCTGATCCCCAGGACTGCCTAAACAAACAAAACTGACACCATCAACTGACTTCTACAGCACACATAAAAGTATAAGTTAAATGAATAAATTTTAAGCATTTTTTTCTT
>LZPO01027399.1:418953-429081 GCA_001675575.1 Neotoma lepida | reverse complement strand
ACCAAGTAAAAGCTGACCGACCCAGTTTCAGAGAGTGACCTCCGAGGGGACTATGGATCTCTAGTATGAAACACTGTGTGCAATAGAATCTTCTTTCAAGGAAATAAAAGACAGTAATTAGGATCACTCACATTACTGCTTGTCATAATCTATATTTCTCTTTTGTTAGTAGGTGACATCTAAACTATCTGACTAATTATTAGTTTCTTTCTGGGTCTATTTTATCCATTAAAGTGCACATGTCCTTTGTACCAGGGAATTATTTTCAGCCCTAAGAAAGAGAATCCTACAAAACTCTGGAGCAGTTGAATGTTTTGCTGTATTAAAACTACTTTGGGTGGTTTATTTATTTTATTATTTTTTACCTGTAGCTATGACTGTCACATAATGCTTGGTAAATTGATGCAGAAAGTGATGCTGCTAGTGAATGAAGTGTGTGCACCTAAAACCAAAACAGCCACAGTTACAATTTGTACTAACATTTCTATACAACAGCAATATCTTAAAAGTTAGAAATACTGAGGAAACTAGCAATATCATAAATAAAACTGGATCCTATAGAAGATAACCCTACTTTTAAACTCACTCATTTATCTCTATAGGCATGCCCAGTAACAAAGCTGACTCATTTGGACATATCTTTATCAAATATATACTTGCTGGGAGCCTGACATTTACCAGACCCTGAGCAGACTAGGGCTAATGCAACTAGGTCCTGGCCTAAGCTACAACAGTTAACTTACATAGTAATATAAAAAGGAAAACTGAAGCCAACTGTGCACAGAACTTTCAGAGCTTTTGTTTAAGCTTTGCCTTATGAAACTATAGAAGATTCAATCTTATCAGTAACAATGGCTGTTCAGTAAGTAAATCAAGCACTGTGTGTAATGGCTCATTTTCCAGAAAGCAAATAATTTAGTTAGTATTCATAGGAAAGGGAAAGTCATAAAAATTTGTTTTTAGGAAGTTTAAAAATTCTACATAAAGTATTTTTTAAAAACACAGTTTAAACTCCATTTGAATCAATAATTTCAGACTCATAAATTTCTTAAAATTTGAAGGGACTTCAGAGGTAGTTCCATGCCTGCCTTTAAAAGCTTTATCCAAGCCAGGCAGTGGGGGCAATCCCAACACTTGGCAGAGAAACCCTATCTCGAAAAACCAGGGGTGGGGAAGGAAACCTTATCCAAATTCTAAGGAAAGGAGCATTTCCCAACTTGCTTCTATCTTTTTTATTTCTTAGCCTAACAAACAATTTAAGCAATCTCTACAAGAATACTGACAGGGATTAATTCATGCTATAGAGTNGAAATATCTAATAAATTGATATGATTAGGAAATCTGGATCCCTCAGAGGAGTCTCTCACCAGAGATCAAACATGCCTATCAAAAGAGGAGACAGGATAAAAACAGGAGGAATCGGCTGTGCATGAGGTGCNGGAAGCAGAATTAGAGCAGCATGTCCACAGCTGTGCAGTGGGAGTGGAGGCAGCTCCCCACACCCTGCCAAGCAAGCTCTGTGGGATGTATTGGACTTCATTAGTTAAGCACTCAGAACACGGTACAGGGCTGATTTAGGGTAGTAACTCTCTATTCTGATTGCCTCTAACCTATTGCACAGCCTCCAATAAACACAATCATCAGGGAACAAGTAACAACGATATTTTCTCAGGAGTCATTTAATTCAAATAGTTATCTTGGGTGCCCTCCCCTCAACCTACATTTTCACATTTCCTTGACATATAAACAAAAAGTTATTAATATTTCTAGATTAGTAGTTCATTTGACAGAAGAGAAAAATCTAAAAGAATATTGTCTAGAAAATTAGTTTTATTACAAAAAGAATTTACCTGTCTGCTTTTGGGAAGCAGAGGCAGGTGGATCTCTGTGAGTTCAAGGCCAGCCTGGTCTACAGAGTGAGCTCTGGGACAGTCAGGGCAACATAGTGAGACCCTGTCTCAAAAAAACAAAAAGAAAAAAGAAAAGAGAAAAAGAATGCATCCTTTTAAAGTGCATTCTCTGCAGTCTTGAACTCATTAGAAGTGAAAAGGCAGCACACAGAATCATTTCAATTATTCTCTCTACACTCAAACTGGAGCACATATAAGACATTTACCTTCCCAGTGGGTACAACAAACAGTCACAAAGTTCACAGTACCTTCACGTCTTCGACATTGGGATGAGGTGGTGTTTTCATCTGCACAATGGTATAAAGTATGTCGTGGATGTGATTATTTAAGTACAACACAGGGTTAGCTATGACTGTCTTTGTCGACGCAATACTTGCTGAAAGCAGAGGCAAGGTAGTAGGCAGTGGCAGTGGAGACTGGAGCTGCTTTACTGTAGTTTCCTGGAGGTGACAATAAATTGATTTTTTTTTCCAAAATGTTAAAATGAAAGTTACCTGGCAAAATGCAGGTGGTAAGCACTTGACTAAAGCAGTATGTTCCTATATGTTCATTCATTTTACAAGTGCTTAGAGAGCACCTATCTGTTCCAGAAGGTATGAAGACAGCAGCCATACTCAACAGTGTACTTCTGTGCTAGTCAGTTTAGTCAACTTGACACAAACTATAGTTAGCTGGAAAGAGGAACCTCAAGGAATCACCTCTATTACAATGGCCTGCAGGCAAGTCTGGCGGGCATTTTCTTGTTTACTGACTGATGTGGAAGGTCCTAGCTCACAATGGGCAATGCCACCCCTGGGTAGTATAGGAAAGTAGGCTGAGCAAACCATGAAGAGCAAACCAGAAAGCAGCACTCCTCCATGGTTTCCACTTCAGTCCCCATCTTAAGTTCCTCCCCTGGCTTCTCTTGATAATGAACTAAAACCTGTACACCAAATAAACCCTTTCCTCCCCAAGTTGATTTGATTGGTATTTATTACAGCAACAGAAAAGTAAACTAGACCAACTTCTAGTTACTGAAACCTTCACCTAAGAAAAGCTACACTGGAAACAAATATGTGCCTCCTAGGGCTACAGGAGCTGAAAACCTAAGTTTACAGCTTTAACTGGAGAGCTCTGAAATCACTTAACTAGCTGAGACTAACAAGAAGTGATGGCCATACCTGCTGTGACTCTTGCAGCAAAAATTTGAGTTCCATTCTTACTGAGGCCAGGCCACCACCCTGGGCCCCATGAAGGCTACAGTAACTGAGAAACACTCTTAGGAGGTCCTGGTTTTTCTGCAACCACAGCTTCCGTCTTTCTGCATGCTCCCGTTTGGCCTGCAATCTTCGTCTTTCTATTTGGTGGCGCTCATAGGAACCAATGTCTGGCTTGTCCACCATTTCCTCCTGATCCAGAAGTTCACTCTCTACTTTAGAGTATGTTTTGCTGGAATAGTCTTTAATAACTGACTCATGATTGCATATCTCATGCAAGGCAGCAATTTCCTTTTCAAGCCAGTTGTAGAGCTGAAATCTGAGCTTTCCTCCATCTACTTCATAACCTGTGGCCAAAGTTCTTAACTCTGTCATAAGGATCTTCAAACAAGCTCGGAACTTCAGTTGTTCGGCAATCACATCAACCTCAGTATCACCTCCAGCACAGTCTTCTTCTTGAGGGGTCAATAATGCCCTAGGGTCTGAGGCCTTGTGGTCCTTCCCATCCTTCTCGGCATCTGTACTCCTCATCACTAAGCCATTCGTGTCATCCTCTTCTAAGGCACTATCATGGTCTTCACCCCAGTCCAGCTTAAGAGGCTCCTCATCAACTGTGACAATTGGCTGACTCCAGTCAAACTGGGAAGAAGCCCCTGCTGACCAGGCAGCACCAGAACTGCCATTGCCATCACTCAGTGCCGATTCTGATGGCCCATTCTCCATCCTTTCAGAAAGCAAGTCAAGCTGATCTTTTTTTGCAGTTAAGGAAGATATTTTAGTTACCTTGGGAATTTTAGAAAGTACTTCAAGGGCTAAAACAGGGCATCCAACTTTAAAATGAGCATTAGCGGTGGTAAAAAATAATTTTCTTTCTATGAGGTTAATTTTATCAGCAATATTTTTCTCAGTTTTGAGACCTAAAGTTGCCAAAGTTCCTTCAGGGGAAGCAAGATTTCTTCGAATAAGTAAAGGATGTGTTCGAAGGTAGTTGTAAAAACTGAACACCACAGGGTTACAAGACTTGATGATAACTGCAGAAAACAAACAGATGAAAAATCACAAATTACTGTATCAATTTGAACATCTATTGAAAAATAAAATAAATTAGTATTTCCCCCAATAAAGGTCAATTAATATTATTATAAATAAACTTTAACCCAGCATTCATTCATATCATCATTAAATCTACATAACTGAAACAAATGCCAGAGTGATGTCCAAAGCACACGATGTCAAAGAAGGTGCAAGAGGTGCACACAGTAACTTTAAGAAAGTTAAATGAAATGAAACACAAACAACTGGTGTCCATTATAAAAAAAAAAAAAGGTGGGAGGAATGGGGAAAGAAGCAACTCAGAGAACTCAGCTCTGAAACTGTCTCTTATACACATCTAGATGTGTATAAGAGACAGCATATATACATACATACACCCAGATATTTTGAGATAGGCTCATTATGTAGCTGGCTTGGAATCTGCTATGTAGATCAGGCTGTCTTTGAATTCACAGACACAGACACACACACAAAATACAATAAAAAAAACTAAACACATGAACTGAATCTCAAGTTGGTAGCATAGACACATAGAGATAAATTGCAAAGTGACTTTCAAATAAGGATTTGGCTGTACATCTTTAGTAAGCTATACCATAACAATAATAATATAAAAAGGTTTAGGTTTTCTCAGTCACCATTCTGTTGTGGAACACATATTTGTATTATGAAACTATTCCATGCATATAGAATAATAAATAGCTATGTTAATACCATGAAAATCCAAGCCTTTCACTATAATAAGACACGCATATGAAACCTAAAAGGAACCTCACTTACATATGAATCAGAAGGAAAACATGATCCCTTGCTTTCTTAGGGGAGAAAGAAATCTCACCTGCACTCATTCTAACAGCCTAGAGCAATGAGGACTAAAATGCAGTCCCTGAACACTACTCCCCACTCACAGAAACAAAATTTTTTGGAAGAATGATCATTTTCAAGTCTGAGCCAGAAAATACACAAGATGAGCCTGAATCATTCTGCCATACCAGAAAGCAAGGAAATTATCCAGAAATAATACCAAAAGAAGTCAGAAACTTGTCGAGCTCTCCAATGATTAAAGCTGGGACAATCTGAGCATCCATAAAGACAAATTGCTAATGACTAGATACAAACATTTAAAACTTGGGAGTTTAAAATATCTTTAAGGAAAAGACTAAATGGTCACCTTTATATAATGGGAAAGAGTGGGGAGAAGGGGAAACATGAGAAACCCCGAAAGCTCGCAGGCCAACTAGGTTGCTCTTCCAGGGGACCCAGGTTTAATTCCCAACAACCACACGGCAGTTCAAGAAAACTGTCTGCACTCCAGTTCCAGAGGATTCAACTCCTTCTTCTCACATCGTAGGATACCAGTCAAGCATGTGATACACATACAGACATGCAGGCAAAAAAACAGAACAAAACAAAAAACAAAACAAAACAAAACAAAACAAAAAAAAACCCCACCACTGTCCTCTCCTCCCTGTCCCCACTTTTTTGAAAAAATTCTTGTAACTTTAAGGTGATTTTTTTAAAAAGATCTAATTTGAAATAACAGCAAAGAAAATACAACTGTCAGAACTAAAATATGAGTGATCATCTTAGTACTATTCAAATTATGGTGAAATGCAGACTTTATTACAAATGTAAAGTTACAATTTTTCATCACATAACTCCTCAAATCTGGGGCATGGTAGTGGACGTCTGCAAGACCAACATTAGGAGGCTATGGGAGGAGGGCCGTAAATTCAAGGGCAGCTTGAGCAACAGACTGAGTTCCCGGCTACCCTAGAATGCAAGGTTACGAGGTAACAAGACCATACCTCCACAACAAATGTTCAGAGAAAAAGAAATATATGGGAATCTTTTCAAATATAGGTAAATACTATACCACTGAGAACTGCACCCATGCATACAATGTACTTTGATCATACTCATGTCCCACTCTAGCCCACCCTCTACTCTCTCCTAACTTCATGTCCTCTTTTTATTTTTCTTAAATAACCCATGGAGTCTAAATTGTGCTGCCCAAATACACATGGGCATGCGACTACCCACTGGCACAGCTGACCTGCCAGGGGTCACACCCTCAAAGAAAAAGAACTCTCCTTCCCCTAGAGGCCATTAACTAACAATAGATCTTCAGGTAGGGATGGAGTGAATGAGCCTCTCCCCTCTAAAATGTGTCTTACTCTTTAAAAGATACTGGGAAACCCACAAAATCTACCTTGTTGCTCATCATCTTCCTTTGGCGTCTGTTCCAGTAATGTATCCAAGGCTCGGGTGTAATCTTTCATTACCCAATAGGCAAGACTACGCAGAAAGGGGTCAGCATGCAGTCTTTTGCAATTGAATCCTGAGCCATCCTTTTCACAACCCAAAATTTTCTGATTCAAGATGGATATATAAGTGGATGAAGTCTCAAATTCAGATTCAAATAAACGGGCAATAACCATGGCTAGCTGAATATCTTCCATTTTTTCAAGACACACCTGAAAATTTAAATATCAAGAAACATTTATCTTAGTACAACTAATCTAGACATACATTATCCCACTGGTACCTTGAAATTGTCTATTTATGTTTCCACGGTCTGGAGGGCCCTGAGGCTGAGACTGTGAGATGGAGCTAGATGGTTGCTTGGTAGAAGAGTTTCAAAGCAGGCAGACAGGTGAGCAGTCACAACACAGGAACCTCTCGACTACAATGATCGTGCNTGAGATGAGCACAAAACAAAGCGTGTCAGTGTGTTCTCAGTCTTCGGTCAATTGAAAATAGCATTCATTTTTAAATTAAACACTACTTAAAATGTTTTGATTTATACATCAGTTCCTCTTAATTTCCAAACATATTTTTATATAAATTTGTACTGTTTTAGAAGAACTTTGTTTACTAAGGAAAAACTAATGCCTGTCCTATTAGGTACCTGAGCTAACTGTAACGGCTTCGTCAACATCTCTTCTCTGAATATCTTCTAAGCTAAGAATGCCATTTCAGAATTACAGGCATTTATAACTAGGAAAATGTTACAAAAATGCTGAAGTGTAAAAAATGCTTTTTAAAATTTATAATATATTCACTTTGATAGAAATTTTCTATTTCTTCTCTCATGTTTTTAGGGATTTTTTAATTGTTGCTGTTTTAAATTTTTATTATTTTTAAAAGCTGTAAATTAAAAGAAAAAAATCACATAACAAATTTAACCAGGCTCAAGGACTATGTAACTGCTATATTATATTATATTGCATGTAACAATATATAGAATATAGAGAGAATATATATTATAGGATTATATATATAATATACCATATATTTGTTTTTTTTAGAGATAGAGTCTCTCTGTAGCCCAGGATGGCTTGAAACTTGCATTGATCCTCCTGCCTCTGTTCCCAAATACTAGGATTATTTTCAACTCTATTTGTACTCCTGTCTGACTCTGGGTAATTAATTCATAAAGTTAATAACTAACCTAAAAGGAAGAGTCATCAGGAAGCAGAAATATTAATGACTTTTAAAAATCACCTGCCAGGATTATGTAACAAAAGATGCAATGTTTCACCTCCTCACATGCACTGACAATACTTAAGGCAAGTACACTGCAGAATAGTACAAACTGCAATATTAGCCCCAAGTACTCAAATACCAGCTTTTTTGCACAAGATAAAGAGGTCATAACCTATGCACATATTTAAATGGCTCAGAATCACAAGGTAGATGGTAAAAAGACATTCATAAACCATTCTTGACCTTTTCTGTAAGTTTTACATTTTATCTTAATATGTAACATGCCACACCTGAAGCTGTAATTCCCCTTAAACTGATCAGTGCCACTGTCTGACTCCAGCAAGCTCTGTAGCTCATTTGCTCTTACAAACGTCTAACAAAAAACACAACCTGCTCTAAGGCCTCACTGCACAATTGCTTCCTCGCTTATTTATACCTCTATGGCGTCTTTCAATGAACCAGCCAACAAGAAAAAGGCAGCCGATTGTTCAAAGCGCTGTTTTCCAAGTAAAGAAAAAGCATTTTTCAAAGCAGCTTTCCGCCATCTATCTTCATTAAAGTTGTGGCTGAAAAATGTTGTCATTTTTTCATCATGTTGTGACCTGGGAATGAGTACACAAACACTAGTGACTATATCACACTTAAAATATTTTAATTATTTATAGATTATATGAAGACAGAAAAAAAAACCCTCTAACATTCAACTTAAAGAAGGGGCTGCAAAGGAAGTTCAGTGGTCAAGAGCACTGGCTGCTCTCACAGCAGACTCAGGTTTGGTTNCCAGCACCCAGGTGGTGGCTCACAACTGTCAGTAANTAATTCCAGGGGATGCAATGTCCTCATTCATCTCTGCAGCCACGGCATGTACGCAGTACACATACATACATGTAGGTAATACATGCAGGCAAAACACCCATACACACGATATAAAGAAATCTTACAAGACCCACAGNTCCAGTTACAGACGCTGCTTATTAGCATTTCTTCTAATAAGGAATGCTGATGTACCCTGTGTACTCACACAGGAAGCAAAACGATCTTTTATTTTCCAATGTGCTTTTATCAACATTTTTATACGATCCTATCTTTTCGCCGGGCAGTGGTGGTGCACGCCTTCAGTCCCAGCATTTGTGAGGCAAAGGCAGGTGGATCTACAAAGTGAGTTCCAGAACAGCCAAGGCTACAAAGGGAAACCCTGTCTTGAAAAATCAAAACAATCTCATCTTTTAAACTAAAATAAAAGATATTTTGCCCATTCACTGTAAATGAAAGAACCAAGGCATAAAGAAGTCAGCTGATTTGGCAGAGCTCCTGCAGTGACTTCTTTTCAAAAGCAATAGAGTTCAGATCCAAAACACAACCTCATTCCATGACATCATGTGAAATGCTGAGGCACATTACCTGAACAGACCCCACACTACTGCTTTCTTCTTCATTGAAAGGTAGAATAAAGCAGCATCTAAGGCATCATTGTTCCTTTGAAAAGAAGCTTTGGCCACCTAAGAGTAAGTAAGATAATATGTAACTACTTGACAAAAGAACTACAATTAATCACTCCAACAATTCATGCTTCACTGTTACCTCCTTAGCTCACAACTAGGGAAATGGGAATATGTGCACCTAACAGCTTATGATGACACCCTCCTAGAGAAAAGCATTTGTATGCCAGTAATCCTAAAAAAAGTAAAAATAGCACAGCAGCTAGGATTTATTGGCTGTTTACCATATACCTGGCACCTTTCACTAATCTTAATGAATACTAGCCACGATGAAGTCCTACTAGGGTCCTCATTTTATAGAGGAGGTAACTGAGCCAAGAATTTTAAGTAAATAGCTTGAATTCACATCCTAAGGGGAGGAAATGAAAACCTGCACAGCAATAAACTAATGTAAATATAGTTACAACATCAGAAAGTTCAATAGGTGTGATCATCTTTTGAAAATTCAACACATTATATTTCTTAATGTGCGGCTCGGTTGGATAAAGGAGCGTGCTGCCAAGACTGACAATCTGAGTTTGACTGTTGTTGTTGTTGTTGTTGTTTGGGAGTTCTATTCTGTTTTCCAGGATAGCCTTGAACTCACTATGTAGCCCACGGTGGCCTCAAACAAGGGCAACCCTCCTGCCTTAGCCTCCTGAATGTTAGCTAAGCATTCACCCCTATGCCTAGCTTATGCTTTTGGAAACAGGACCTTACCAGGAAGTCTAAACTAGCCTGGATGTGCTCTATAACCTGAGTTGTCTTCCAACTCCTGACCCTGCCCTGAACTTCTTAAGTACTGGGGTTGCAGGACCATGCCCTAGAGTTTTGTTTGTTTTCAAATAAGATACACAACAAACAGTAATGTCTAAAAAATTCTTCTATTCCATTAGCTGGACTTATAGTGACTGGTGCACACCTTTAATCTCAGCACTCAGGAGGCAGAGGCAGGCAGATCTCTGAGTTCAAAGCCAGATTGGTCTATATAGTGAGTTCCAG
>LZPO01027399.1:389369-402184 GCA_001675575.1 Neotoma lepida | reverse complement strand
CACACACATACACACACACACACACACACACACACACACACACAGAATATTGCTGTGGTTGATGGTTCTCTGAAACCATCAACCTGCAGGTGGCTGAACACCGACTCCTCCTCAATCCCACTCACAGAGTCTGATCTGCTGGCCTAGGGGACAATCTGATTATGAATTATTCTATAAGCTCCGTTGGTATTTCCACCATGTAGCCAAGACTCTCACAAGAACAGATACAAATTCCAGGTAAGGGTTTATCTTCCCTGCTCACAACTCCCTACCAATACTATAACTAAGGAGTTACCAGTAAAGAATACCATTCAACTTCACCTACAACCAAGGGATTCATTTTGCAGTAGAAATAACTTCAATTAACCAGCAAACTTATTTTACAGTGCAGGATAGCACCAAAATTAGGTTGAAGTTGATGGAGCACAGACTTCAAGAACACACACAGACACACACACATCAGATCAAGGTAAGTGCTATTTTAATTAAGTGGTTTTTTTTAAATAATAAAAAAATATAAAAGTTTAAATACAGGATCCAATAATGCCTTAATTATCTTGAAAGCAAAGTTAAAATTGTATAGATGCATTCCCTTTTTCTGGAAAATTAGTTAAAATATACCATATAGAGTTTAAGTTTACATACACCTAAAATAAGATTATTAGTAATGTTTTCACAATCAACTTATTTGCTTATCATCAGTAAAGAGAACTGCCTTGTTGAGTCACATCTACTGACCAAGAGTAGTCTTCTTCTGTAGGGTGACACTGATGCTCTTGTAGAGGACCTGGGTTCAGTTCTCAGCACCCACAAGGAGGCTCACAACTGTCCAAAATTCCAGTTCCAGAGGATCCAACACTTTCTTCTGGCCTCCAAGGGCACCAGGCATTCACATATATAACATGCAGTCAAAACATGCATACACATAAAATAAAAATGACTAATTTTTTAAAGGAAAAAATGTGTAAGACGGCACTAAGAAAAATTGTGAATCAGTTTCAGAAGATCCAAACACAAGGTGATTTACAGGTTTTACAGATTTACAACACTGCATTCCACTTACTCCTACTTCTAATAAAACTGTTAGAAGGACTTCAAGCTCTCCACAAACTGACAGTAAGGCCCTACTGCTGAAAATAACATCTACACAACTCACTGTAGAAAAGTGGAGCGGGTGCCTACCTACAGCCTTCATCCCTAGTGACCAGTGTTCAATAACACTCAATAATACTTCTGGAAGTTCTGTATCTCAGGGTTTTTTTTTTTAACCTTACAGGTCCTCTGCATATATATTATCATTTCCAGTTCTGTTTTAATGGGATTTCTGTGTGACTGTGTATGTGTTTCTTATGCTTTTTCTTTGGCTCTTTTTCTTCTGTTTGTTTTGACCTATTCTGATTTGTTTGTTCGTATTTTACCTAATTTTACTTTAGTATTATTTGTTAGATGTCTGTTTGTATTCTAATAAGAGAAAGAAACACGAGGATTTGAGTGCGTAGGGAATTGGGGAAGNTCTGGGAGGAGTTAGGAGAGGGGAAAACATAATCAGAATATATTCTATTTAAAAATCTATTTTCAGTTTAAAAAAATTTTATAAAGAGCCAAAAAAGTGGCATCTTTTCATAAACCTAATGAAGCTTTTCTTAAATGTTTAGCATAAGCAAGATGTGATGACACATGCCTATAACTCCAGCACTTCGGGTAGGGTAGAGGCAAAAGGAGCAGTAGTTCACGGTCAGTCTTGGCTATGTGAGACTTGTCTCAAAATTTTTTTTGTCAGCTTAAAATTTTACAGTCTAAAAGTACTTCAGTTACTTTCACATCCCCACTTTAACAGTGCATTAGTCTCTGTGATAGTCAGGACAACAGGCCCCTGTCCCTCAAGGATGCCCACATCGTAATTCCTCTCTGCCAATACCTTATTACATGGAGAGACTTCTGCAGATGAAAATAGCTTCAAAATTGGAGATGGGGAGATCACCCTAGAATATTCATGCAGGCCACTGTAATCGCTAGGTCTTCACTGAGGGAGCTAGGAGAGGCAGATTTCAAGAAGGAGATGTCACAGAGAGGGAGACAACTCAGAATGACAGACTTCTAAGATGGAGAAAAGAGGTCAGGAGTCAAACGTAAATGACCTCTAAAAGCTCGTGGAGGTCAGGAAAGGTTTTCTATTTGGAGTTTCCAGAGGAAAAGGGGCCATCCAACACTTCCGTCTCCTCAGTTCTTAAGTGTGAATGATAGTGTTACCTTCCAGTTAGGGCTGTTGGAACAATTAAACTATGTGAACACTCAGGCCCGGGGCTGATACACAGTAACCATTACATGAGAGCTTGCTGTCACTATTTTTGAAGACTGAAACTTAACTTGCAGACTCAATTCAGCCTTGTACATTGTCCTTCAGGCTCTGTCTTACATTTGTAGAAGAATGGACAGATCAATGAATTCAGGGAGCTGTCTACATGAAGGTCAACTTAGTTTCAAATCCTGTGACAGCCTTTTCTTGCCAGTTACTACATGCTAAATGTACCTATTTATAAATCTCACAGACATACCTTGAGGGTTGAAATTATTTCTATTTCTATTCATTTTAATACTCTTAGCATCTGGCACAATATGCACATCTATTCTTCCATTGTGACATAACTTATGCATAGTGGGTCACTGATGAAAATTAAATATTGGTAGATTAATAAATCAATGAATTAATGAGTGAAAATAAATTACATGTTATATGTTCCCAGTCTAAAAGCTTGATTTTTGTAACAGAAGTATGTACTAAACCACTCTATTTTCAACCCCAGACACCTCTCTTATGTAATCATAGTCATCCCTAAGTGCTCCTACATACTTGATAAATGAATAAATCTATCATCGTCAAAGACAGTCAAAAGTTTATGTTTTAGACACTAAAATAACTGATATTCAGATAAAATTATATAACCTAATATTAAAATATTTAGTATCTTAAAATGTCTTTATAAACAGCTGGTTGAAAAGAAATCTTTTCTTGATAATTATGGGTACACATATGGACATTTACCAGTGCCTGCACCAATCTAGTAACATCCAGTAATGTCTTTATACTAATTAATTCCAAATATCCACTGCTATATATATAATATGGAACATTGCTATTTGAGGAGGAGTAAGGGATTGTGACAGGGTNTCTCTTCACAGTCCTGGCTCTCCTGGAACTTACTCTATACATGATGCTGACCTTAAACTCACAAAGATCCATCTACCTCTGCCTCCCAAGTGCTGGGATGAATGGTGCACCACCACATCCCCCAGGCCTTGTTAATTTATTTCCAATTACCTATAAAACAATGATCTAAGGCACACTTAGAAACCAAAAATTACAGTCACCTCACACTCAGTATGTCCCCAAATTAAATCATAAATACCTTCCAAGTATCTTGCCNTACCAGAACCTTCCCACATTAGAAACCTTAGCATCATCTCTTTGTGTCCACATTTAACCAACTACCGAGTCTNTTCTTCTCTCCTTGTTTCTAACAAATCCTACCTCTAGCTCTAGTCTGTTCAACCAGGGTTAGTTGGCCTCTGACTCTTTGCTCCCACCATATTTCCAGTACACACCAACTATAAATCATCACACAAATTAAGCACTTTACTTCCCTGCCCAACATTTTTCAGTGCCCCTAGATCTACCTCTCCTTCTACAGAAAAATATTCAAATCTTTTCAGTGCCTGTTATGGTGGGATATGGGGGAGTGTGAGCTGGCCTTTACTCAGCATTGGCTAAAAATCCAATTTTGAGGAATAAGAAAGCACATGCCAACTTCTTGTTACTGACTCAGGATTACTAGAGGAAGCAGCATGGGGAACTTACAAAAAAGGCAGGAAGAAAGGAAAAGCAGAATATGACAGGAATTTTACAGAACATGTTACACTTAGTTCAGACAGAAAGAAACGCAAATCTCTGCTCTCTACCTGTTTTAGGAAAGCAAACCCTAGAACCCTTGTATCATGCAGCTATGAACCTCAAGTGGCTCAGGAGTCTAAAGACTCAAAGGTCTTGAGCAGATCCTGACATGGAATAAACGGAACTGCTGGGGGGAGGCAGAGGCAGAGACAAGAAGCAGCAGCAGAAGCCAGTCTCCCCCGAGCCACCAGGGCCTAGAACACNCAAGGAAGGATCCTTCCAAAAACCTGAGAAGACCTTCTGACCTTTGACACCTTGACTTCAAATTAGATATATATGCACTAAAAACAAACAAAAACAGACGTTTTAAATATGTGAGGTAAAACTTAGAAATTGGAAGGAAAAATACACAAACTCACAGTTAAAAGACTTTAACATCCTCTCTTAATATTTCTTCAAAAGATTCTATTTATTATGCATACAGTATTCTGCCTGCATGTATGTCTGCAGGCCAGAAGAGGGCGCCAGATCTCATTATAGATGGTTGTGAGCCACCATGTGGGGGCTGGGAATTGAACTCAGGTCCTCTGGAAGAGCAGCCGGTGCTCTTAACCTCTGAGCCATCTCTCTAGTCCCTTCTCTATCAATATTTGATAGAACACTTACAGTCAGTAAAGATATACTTACTTAGTGACAGCATCCCTCAAAATAGAATCTGATAGTATAAGAGAGCAGTTTCCTCAAGCTTGTGAGATTCGGGAGATAAACAAATGTTCCCACATTTAAGAAAGTTGATATGTGCAAGATTGTGGAAGGCCCCTTTCCAGCTCTCCTACAGCAGTAAACAACTACTGAGGAAGGAGACCCTGACCAGCTAGCTGCAGCTATAGAGAGGAGATCGCCATCTCTCTCTCAGACATGTTCAGTTACCTGCAAGAAGTACAGAGATCTCCAGAATTACAGCTTTTGTGGGCAGCTGAACACACCTACGCACAAACCCACATGCACACACCACACACATACATACAAAAATAAATCTAAAAAAACTTAGGGGGCAGTGGTGGCGCACGCCTTTAATCCCAGCACTTGGGAGGCAGAGGCAGGTGGATCTCTGTGAGTTCGAAGCCAGCCTGGTCTATAGATCGAGTTCCAGGACAGGCTCCAAAGCTACACAGAGAAACCCTGTCTCGGGGGGGAGGGGGACAACTTAGGGGGCTGGAGAGATGACTCAGTGGTTAAGAGCAATGACTGCTCTTCCAGAGAGATCAGGTTTAATCCCCAGTACCCACATGGAAGTTCACAACTGTGTAGAACTCCAGTTCCAGGGGATCTGATACCCTTTTCTGGCCTCCTTGGGTACCGAGAATGCATATGATACTATCAGGTACTATGGGGGTCCAGCCCCTCAATAGTCCTCTCCCAGGGTCTGGGAAGAAATCTACAACCAGCTGATAATTTAATCTTTTACAATATGAAATGAATCTATGTACATGAAATTCTTTAGTCCATTCACTTGATTCTTGTGAGTCAGTTCTCTCTCTACACAGCTTCAGTTCTGCTCTCTCACTTAGCTCCTTTCTTGCCTGATTTCTCTCTACATTTATCTGCTGCCCCCTCTAAGATCTATCTTAATTCTCTATATTAGTTCTGCCCCATCTAGGTTCTCATCCATCTAGTTCTTTCCCATCTTAGCTTCTCTCCCATCTCTTCCTCATCTTGTTCTTCCCCATCTGGTTCTTCCTCATCTTCCATCTTGTTCCTCTAGTACTCTCTTCTAGTTGTTCAATCTAGTTCTTCCCCATCTCAGTTCATTCCTCTCCAGTTCTTATCCATCTAGTTCTTCCATTCTCTTTTCTCTTTTTTGTCTCATCCTTTTCTGAAAATAAAACTGCCTTTCTATCCCTTTGACCCTTATCTCTCCAAGCTATCTCTGCTCCTGTCATTTCTGACAAGTGTGCTCACGCCCTAGGCAACTTGGCTAGGTAACTTCCATCACAGCTAGATGTACCTGTAAGTTGGAACCCATTAGTTCTGAGTTAATTGTTAAGGGTGGATCTAAAACTAGAGATAAGACTTTGGAGAGGAGAAAGTTAAGCTTAATTGACACATCTGCCAGGCCTTCTCAAACAGATAATCTGGATGCTTAAGTCTGTTCTTAGAGTATAGAGGTATCTCTGATAAGATACTTTCGTCCGTCCAGGGATGGACCTGGCTGGATGCTGCTAATGACAATAATTACAGAAAGGCCTGAAATTATGGATCCTGGCTGCATTACTGCTCAGGTTATCTAAATATTCCTTTAGTACTGGGGAAATTGTGCCCAAAGAATGATGGAAAAGCTACAATAGCACACAAGAAACTCATAGTAGGACACGGCTAATAATCAAAAGCCAGTATCACCAAGACTCCTTGAGCCTCAGCTTGACCTCTGGAAGGCCCTTGGCTTCTTCCAGGTATTAGCTTGTCATAATCAGCTGAAATCCCACTTCATATATTTTTGCAGCTTACAGCATGATATGCAAATATACAAGCAAGCAAAACATCCATATATATAAAATAAAATAAATAAATCTCAAAACAAATTTTACTTTAGAAAATAAAATTTAAATTAATAATCTAAGCTCCTCTTTCAAAAAAAAGTTTAAAAAAAAAAGAAAGAAAGAAACCCCAAAGCAAGCAAAGTTAGGAACCTAAAGATAAAAGGAGAAAAATCAATAAAATAAAAACAAAGGAAAACAGAGAAACAAAAGTTTCAATGAAACAAGGCTCCTTGAAAATATCAAGAAAATTAACCAAGATGACGAAGGATGCAGTTAAGTCTAAAGAATGTTTGCCTAGTGTTTGCCAATAGTTTCAATAGTCAGCAACACATAAACTGGGGGAGGGGGGGTGTAAATCTACAACCCCAACACTCCATTTATTGAAGAAATAATCACAGCACTTTAACATTCATAAGGACAAAATCTTTTAAAAAATACTCTCAATGCAAACAAACAAACAGCCACAGTTAATAAACTCATAATAGAGGCCAAACAATAGGGGCCACAATGCAAAACTGAAACCCCCAAGGCAAGAGGAACAGTGCAGATAACTAAACTAAAAATAGGTCAATGTCTAATTTTCACAAACAAAGACAGGCTGATGGCAAAGCCTACAGTCCCAACTACCTGGGAGGCTAAGGTAGGCAGTAACAGGTTCAAGGCCTGTCTGGGCAACATAGCAAGACCCTTTCTCAAAATAAAAAAGAAACGACTGGGAGATAGTTCAGTGATAGTGTGTATGCCTAGCATGTAATAAAGTTCTACGTTCAATCCCTATTATCATTGAAATTTTAAAAAGGAAATAGTAGGCTTANAGAAACCAAACTAAGAAACTTGATACCTATGTAGATAATTTTTATTTTGGTCATCAAGTGATATGGAAGAAACCAAGTGTGGTGGTCCACAGCTATAATCCCAATAGTCAGGAGGAAGAAGGATAGTTTAGGAACAACTCCGGATTCAGAATAAGACACTATCCCCAAAATAATATAATTTGTATACATCTAACTTCCTTCTTTTTATATAGAAAATTTGGTAGACAGGGGGTACTTTTTTTTAGCACAGTACATAACAAGCTCCTCCAGTGAAATTGTTGGAACACTCTGGAATTACTCCAGACAATAAAACTATAGAGAAATTTTATATGCTAGAATCTTGATTCAGATCTATTCTGTTTAGCATTTTTAATTCACAGTCATCAAATATACAACTAGCATTAAGTAAGCAATATCAAATACAATGAATAAAAGACTCTAGATTCAAAAAGATACTGAAAGGTTGGACCATTAATGTTGAGCAAATGTAATAGTGTTAATATGTCTAGTTAGAGCCCCAAACTCAAATGCACAAATATATAATGAAAAAATGTGATTTACTCACAAAAGATTTGAGGGCATTTAACTGATGGTCAACTAAATATGAATCAATTGCCTGCAAAGAATGTGGAAAGTGACAAACACACTAGTATCCGATGGAAGGGCTATATAACACAGCTCCAGTCCAGGCATCCTACAATGCCAACCTTCTCTGAAGACCATCCAGGGTCAAATGTAAAACAATTAAGAAACCATAGGACTAGCTGGGCAGCACTTGGGAGGCAGAGGCAGGTAGATCTCTGTGAGTTTGAGGCCAGCATGGTCTAAAGAGCAAGTTCCAGGATAGCCAAGGCTACACAGAGAAACCCTGTCCTGAAAAACCAAAAGGAAAAAAGAAAAGAAAAAGAAAAAAGAAACTGATGGTTGGCTAGAGACATGGCCAAGTGTGCACAAGTGTTGCTGCAAAAACCCAAAGGCCTGACTTCGGATCCCAATCCTGTGTAAAAAGCTGGGTGTGGCAGCAGTGCATCAGTAATTGGGAGGACAGAAGCAGAAGGATTGCCAGAGCTTGTCAACCACCGCTTCAGTGAAAGCTCCTACCTCAAAGAAACAGAGTAGACAGTGATAGAAAAGGGTACCTGATACCCTCCTCTGGCCTCTGCACACATGCCAATGGAACACACACACGCACACACACACACACACACAAACAGAAAAAAACTTGTGGTCAGGAATGAAGCAAGTCTGGCCTGAGGGGAAAGAAGGTTCAAGGTTTACATAACAGCTATCTTCGATTCTCTGTGACACTCCTAGCTCCAAGAACATGAGAATTACTCTAAGTAGAACTATGACTAACAAAGACAATTTGTGGGAAATATATTGCATTTCAGCTTAATAGCAACATTAATTCAAAGACAGCATGATCTATATCAGAGTCAATTCCCTCACTGGTGGCNAGATAATAAATGACAGCAAAATAAATTGGACTAAAACAAATCAAATTGCTGCTTTTAGTAGTTGACCTTTAACGTACTATCCAATTCCAACTACAATTCTATGATGCTAATTTTGTAGACTTCCTCTCATCCAAGTATTAACCACGTGTGACTCTACTTCACACCCACTATCAGACAAAACCAAGTGGATTTAGGGTGGTATAGCACAGCTAAGACTTTCCTTTCTCTACAACAAATACCCAAAATGATTTTCTCACTATCTCTGGAACAAGTTTTATATGTGTATTTATACAGCCATACTTATTCTCACTCAGGCAAAAACAAAAGTATCATCTTTCTAATTCGTCCTATTCGTCCAGAACAAAGCAAACAGTCTTCAACAGAAATTTCGATATTCATCCTAATTGACCTCTATGCTAGTATAAAACACGTCTAGTGCCATACTTGTAGCAATCAATTGCATAGCCCCTTAAATACCTCTTTTTCTGTCTTAAGCTCTTGATCTTTTATTAATAATTTCTCTTTTGTTTTTTTTGAGACAGAGTCTCTTGTGGCTCATGTTGCCCCAGAACTCTCTATGTAACCAAGGACCACCTGGACTTCCTGATTCTCCTGCCTCCACGGCCCAAGAGTTGGAATTACAAGTATGTGCCACCACACCTAGCTATTAATAATTTTTTTCAATTCAATTAAAATTTTCTTAAAGGCAAACATTATAACTATTCTGCATCCTCTACACATCAAGAGGTACACAGACACTCAAAAACAGCATTTGGTGTCCAAAACTTTACTTACTATTCACTTATTTACTTGAGGGGAGGTTCCAGAAGCATACTGCAGTGCATATATGAAGATCAGGGGACAATCTGGGGGAAGTAAGTTCTCTCTTCCACTTTGCTTTTGAGGCAAGGTCTCTGTNATTGCTGTTGTGCTGCGCAAGCAAGCTTCTAGCTGATTCTCCTGTCTGCTTCCTATCTCACCAAAGAAACACTAGCATTCTAGATCTGAGCCTCCACATACGGCTTTTCATGTAATCTGGGGACCTAACTCAGGCTGTCAGGCTTACAGGACTATACTTTTTTACTGAGATATCTCCTCAACCCTGTTTGGTATTCAACACTGGAAACATTTTAGAATTGGCATTTTATAAAGAGATATGACTTTATCAGTAAACGGAAAATTCAATGTTCAAATCTAAATATTAAGTAAAATATATGACTTCTAGTCTCCTATATAACTACTAAAATGAGGCACTGCCACCACTGAGAGATAATATATTCTAATATTTTTAAGTAAGTCAGGCTTGGAAATACTCAAATTTTCTAATATAAACAGTTAGGTAAAGGTGCCTTAAAACCTTTTTTGAGCAAAGCAAGATTTAGATACCCAGACTAGGGCTGTAGAGATGGCTTCAACAGTTAAGAGCATTCGCTGCTCTTCCAGAGGACCCAAATTTGGTTCCCAGCAACCACACTGGATGGCTCACAACTCTAACTTCAGCTCCAGGGACTCTGACACTCTCTGTGGGCACCTGCACATACATGGCATATACACACTGAAACACACAAATACCTATAAATATACATTTTTTTAAAACTTTGTTTTTAAAATCTTTTTTTTAAAAGAAATCAAACTAGAGAGTCAATTATTTTAGGAAAATGACAAGATATTTGTTTCTTTATATGTTAATGTATTGGGGTGCAGCATATTCATTTAAGTCTTAATTTGTATACCTTAGAACACAGATAAAGAAAAAAGACGTGTATGTGTGTGTGTGTGTCTGTGTCTGTCTGTCATATACAAACAAAAACATATTCTCATTCCCCAAACACTAACTAATAAACAATGGTTTTTGTTGTTTGTCTGTTTGTATTTAGAGACAGAGTTTCTCTGTGTAACAGTTTTGGCTATCCTGGAACTTGCTTTGTAGACCAGGCTGGCCTCAAACTCAGAAATCCTCCTGCCTCTGCCTCCTGAGTGCTGGGATTAAAGGTGTGCACCACAAACAANGGTCTTAGACAAAGTAAAAAGAGAATTTCTTATTAGCTTAGAAAAAGATCTGGAAATTCTTACTGAGGCTTCTGGGTCTGACAGTTCATCTAATAATTTTCTTGCATCTACCACAGCTTGATAGAGTCTCAGATTTTTGCCATCAGATGCAACAAAGCAAGCACTTGCAGAATTGCAGTATGTGCCTGAGAAAAGAAAACCAAGTATTTGCGTTACATGCAGTGTGTAATTTATTTTTATTAATGACTAAAGTATAAGAAACAAACAATTACACCTTTATTTCTAGGTGTATCTATCATCCAGAATCATAATTAAATGGATATAATTTAAGGATATAAGCTTAGTAACAAAAATTCAATAGAAAAAATATGAAAACTTTAAAATTCTAAAGATAAGCCTGTACCAACATTCTGACCACCTATTAAAAAATATGTAGGGGCTGGAGCCNGGCGGTGGTGGCGCACGCCTTTAATCCCAGCACTCGGGAGGCAGAGCCAGGCNGATCTCNGTGAGTTCAAGGCCAGCCTGGGCTACCGAGTGAGTTCCAGGAAAGGCGCCAAAGCTACACAGAGAAACCTGTCTCGAAAAACAACAACAACAAAAAATATGTAGGGCTGGAGAGATAGCTCAGCAGTTAGGAGCACTAGCTGCTCTTCCAGAGGACTGGGTTACNGATATGGTGGCTCACAACCGTCTGTAACTCCTTCTTCTGGCTTCTCATGGTACCAGGCATGCACATGATGCACACACATACATGGAGGCAAAACACTCATACACATAAAATAAAAATAAAATTATTTAAAAAAAAAAAAACTTAACCATGACAAATAAAAATCATTTTGTGAACCAGGCAAGTGGTAGTATCAGCACGTGGGGGGCAGCAGGATCTCAATGTCTGAGGCCAACATGGTCTATATAACGTTGCAAACGATGATATTTCAAAAGAAAAATAAAGAAGAAAAAAGATTTTGTTCATAACAAATAATAATTTAAATTTTACTTGTTTTATAATTAAATTAATAAACACTTACCAAGACAATAACTAGGAATAAGTGTTGGAAGCCATGCCACATTAGAGAAGGCTGAGGTATGTAAAGAGTTAATCCGAGCCAATTCTGACACTCCTCCAGTGTATGACAAAGGTCCTATGGGGTCTACACGCCACAGAATAAGTTCACTGTAGATTGCATTTGGGTCATGAAATGTACGAGTTGCTGCATTTCTAAGAGGCTGTTTTGATGACTCTTTTGTGTGTTTTACAGGATCTATTAATTTATTTAATTTACTGTCTGAGTCCCACTGACAGTCTGATTCAGGAGTTAACAGAGCATTATGATGGGAGGATGTCAGCAACAGTGGTAAAACTGAATGGCACGCCAAGTCATTGAGGTGGAATCTGTGACCACAGTATCTGAATTTGTGGGATACAGTCAGAACAGTAGTAAAGGCTGACTTGTCAGCAAAAGTGACTGCCCACTGATTCAAAGACCCATCTATGTGTTTGGAGACCATCATTACTGTGGGTGTTAAAATGTTCATGTCTGTACTGTGTGATCTGGAGCATGGCTGTGACCCATGAGGACTGTCTACAGACATCAGCTCTTGATGTAACGGGGTATGGTATGAANCTTTTGTACCATTTACACAGGCATACATCATGATGTTTTTACTAAGAGAGTTTGCATCCCCAGAGGGAAATGCAACAGGAATCCGAGAGGAAAAAGAAACCTGAAAAACACAAACATATGATTCATTACAAGGAATTAGCCTTCTCAAAAATACTTTTCCAAACACACTTCTATTTTCCAAATGCCAAATCCTAGCTTCCTAGCAAAAGAATCATGTTTAATTTCTGTATAGTTTAATTCCTTTCTTCTAGTTATATATTAGATCACTATTCACAGCCCAATACAAGATGAAAAATAAAATTTCAAATAGATTGCTTATAGCTTATATATCAAAATAACCACAGCATGTATTTAAATTATAATAAAGCTAAGAAAGATAACACATAAAAAGCAGCTTGGTTTGGCTTATAAAACTAAAGATGAGCACATGCCTTTGATGCCAGCACTTGGGAGGTAGAGGAAGGAGGATCAGGAAC